>JAVRKA010000934.1:0-37899 GCA_034508555.1 Venustoraphidia nigricollis | reverse complement strand
CGATTGGCATTTTAAAAATAGGTGCCGATAGGCATTTAAGATATAGAAGCCGATAGGTATTTCAAATATAGGTGTCGATAGGCATTTCAGATATGGTTGCCGATAGGCATTTTAAATATTGGTGCTGATAGGCATTTCATATGTAGTTTCTGATAGACATTTCAAAAATAGGTGCCGATAGGCATTTCAGATATAGGTGCCGATAGGCATTACAGATATAGTTGCCGATTGGCAATTTAAAAATAGGTGCTGATAGGCATTTCAGATATAGAAGCCGTTAGGCGTTTCAAATATAGGTGCCGATAGGCATTCCAGATATGGTTGCCGATAGGCATTTCAAATATAGGTGCTGATAGGCATTTCAGATGTAGTTTCCGATAGGCATTTCAAAAATAGGTGCCGATAGGCATTTCAGATATAAGTGCCGATAGGCATTTCAGATATAGTTGCCGATTGGCATTTTAAAAATAGGTGCCGATAGGCATTTCAGATATAGAAGACGATAGGCATTTCAAATATAGGTGCCGATAAGCATTCCAGATATGGTTGCCGATAGGCATTTCAAATATAGGTGCTGATAGGCATTTCAGAGGTAGTTTCCGATAGGCATTTCAAAAATAGGTGCCGATAGGCATTTCAGATATAGGTGCCGATAGGCATTTCAGATATAGTTGCCAATTGGCATTTTAAAAATAGGTGCCGAAAGGCATTTCAGATATAGAAGCCGATAGGCACTTCAAATATAGGTGCCGATAGGCATTCCAGACATGGTTGCCGATAGGCATTTCAAATATAGGTGCTGATAGACATTTTAGATGTAGTTTCCGATAGGCATTTCAAAAATTGATGCCGATAGGCATTTCAGATATAGGTGCCGATATGCATTTCAGATATAGTTGCCGATTGGCATTTTAAAAACAGGTGCCGATAGCATTTCAGATATAGAAGCCGATAGGTATTTAAAATATAGGTGTCGATAGGCATTTTAGATATGGTTGCCGATAGGCATTTCAAATATAGGAGCAGATAGGCATTTCAGATGTAGTTTCCGAAAGGCATTTCAAAAATAGGTGCCGATAGGCATTTCAGATATAGGTGCCTAAAGGCATTTCAGATATAGTTGCCGATTGGCATTTTAAAAATAGGTGCCGATAGGCATTTCAGATATAGACGCCGATAGGCATTTCAAATATAGGTGCCGATAGGCATTCCAGATATAGAAGCCGATAGGCATTTCAAATATAGGTGCCGATAGGCATTTCAGATATAGGTGCCTATAGGCATTCCAGATATGGTTGCCGATAGGCATTTCAAATATAGGTGCTGATAGGCATTTCAGATGTAGTTTCCGATAGGCATTTGAAAAATTGGTGCCGATAGGCATTTCAGATATAGGTGCCGATAGGCATTTCAGATATAGTTGCCGATTGGCATTTTAAAAATAGGTGCCGATAGGCATTTCAGATATAGAGGCCGATAGGTATTTCAAATATAGGTGTCGATAGGCATTTCAGATATGGTTGCCGATAGGCATTTCAAATATAGGTGCTGATAGGCATTTCAGATGTAGTTTCCGATAGTCATTTCAAAAATAGGTGCCGATAGGCATTTCAGATATAGGTGCCGATAGGCATTTCAGATATAGTTGCCGAATGGCATTTTAAAAATAGGTGCAGATAGGCATTTTAGATGTAGTTTTCGATAGGCATTTCAAAAATAAGTGCCGATAGGCATTTCAGATATAGTTGTCGATAGGCATATCAGATATAGTTGCCGATAGGCATTTAAAATATAGGTGCCGATAGGCATTTCAAATATAGGTGTCGATAGGCATTTCAGATATAAATGCCGAAAGGCATTTCAGATATAGGTGCCGATAGGCATTTCTGATGTGGTTGCCGATAGGCATTTCAAATATAGGTGCTGATAGGCATTGCAGATGTAGTTTTCGAAAGGGATTTCAAAAATAGGTGCCGATAGGCATTTCAGATATAGGTGCCGATAAGCACTTCAGATATAATTGCAGATTGGCATTTTAAAAATAGGTGCCGATAGGCATTTCAGATATAGAAGCCGATAGGCATTTCAAATATAGGTGCCGATAGGCAATCCAGATATGGTTGCCGATAGGCATTTCAAATATTGGTGCTAATAGGCATTTCAGATGTAGTTTCCGATAGGCATTTCAAAAATAGGTGCCGATAGTCATTTCAGATATAGGTGCCGATAGGCATTTCAGATATAGTTGCCAATTGGCATTTTAAAAATAGGTGTCGATAGGCATTTCAGATATAGAAGCCGATAGGCATTTCAAATAGAGGTGCCGATAGGCATTTCAGATGTAGTTTCCGATAGGCATTTCAAAAATAGGTGCCGATAGTCATTTCAGATATAGGTGCCGATAGGCATTGCAGATATAGTTGCCAATTGGCATTTTAAAAATAGGTGCCGACAGGCATTTCAGATATAGAAGCCGATAGGCATTTCAAATATAGGTGCCGATAGGCATTCCAGATATGGTTGCCGATAGGCATTTCAAATATAGGTGTTGATAGGCATTTTAGATGTAGTTTCCGATAGGCATTTCAAAAATTAATGCCGATAGGCATTTCAGGTATAGGTGCCGATAGGCATTTCAGATATAGTTGCCGATTGGCATTTTAAAAACAGGGGCCGATGGGCATTTCAGATATAGAAGCCGATAGGTATTTCAAATATAGGTGTCGATAGGCATTTCAGATATGGTTGCCGATAGGCATTTCAAATATAGGAGCAGATAGGCATTTCAGATATAGTTTCCGAAACGCATTTCAAAAATAGGTGCCGATAGGCATTTCAGATATAGGTGCCGATAGGCATTTCAGATATAGTTGCCGATTGGCATTTTAAAAATAGGTGCCGATAGGCATTTCAGATATAGAAGCCGATAAGCATTTCAAATATAGGTGCCGATAGGCATTCCAGATATGGTTGCCGATAGGCATTTCAAATATAGGTGCTGATAGGCATTTCACATGTAGTTTTCGATAGGCATTTCAAAAATTGGTGCCGATAGGCATTTCAGATATAGGTGCCGATAGGCATTTCAGATATAGTTGCCGATTGGCATTTTAAAAATAGGTGCCGATAGGCATTTCAGATATAGAAGCCGATAGGTATTTCAAATATAGGTGTCGATAGGCATATCAGATATGGTTGCCGATAGGCATTACAAATATAGGTGCTGATAGGCATTCCAGATGTAGTTTCCGATAGGCATTTCAAAAATTAGTGCCGATAGGCATTTCAGATATAGGTGCCGATAGGCATTTCAGATATAGTTACCGATTGTCATTTTTTAAATAGGTGCCGATAGGCATTTCAGATATAGAAGCCGATAGGTATTTCAAATATAAGTGCTGATAGGCATTTTGGATGTAGTTTCCGATAGGCATTTCAAAAATAGGTACCGATAGGCATTACAGATATAGAAGCCGATAGGCATTTCAAATATAGGTGCCGATAGGCATTCCAGATATGGTTGCCGATAGGCATTTCAAATATAAGTGCTGATAGGCATTTATGATGTAGTTTCCGATAGGCATTTCAAAAATAGGTACCGATAGGCATTTTAGATATAGTTGTCGATAGGCATTTCAGATATGGTTGCCGATAGGCATTTCAAATATAGGTGCTGATAGGCATTTCAGATGTAGTTTTCGATAGGCATTTCAAAAATAGCTGCCGATAGGCATTTCAGATATAGGTGCCGATAGGCATTTCAGATATAGTTGCCGATGGGTATTTTATGAATAGGTGCCGATAGGCATTTTAGATATAGAAGCCGATAGGCATTTCAAATATAGGTGCCGATAGGCATTCCAGATATGGTTGCCGATAGGCATTTCAAATATAAGTGCTGATAGGCATTTATGATGTAGTTTCCGATAGGCATTTCAAAAATAGGTACCGATAGGCATTTTAGATATAGTTGTCGATAGGCATTTCAGATATGGTAGCCGATAGGCATTTCATATATAGGTGCTGATAGGCATTTCAGATGTAGTTTACGATAGGCAATTTAAAAATAAGTGCCGATAGGCATTTCAGATATAGCTGCCAAAAGGCATTTCAGATATAGCTGCCGATAGGCATTTCAGATATAGTTGCCGATTGGCATTTTAAAAATAGGTGTCGATAAGCATTTCAGATATAGAAGTCGATAGGCATTTCAAATATAGGTGCCGATAGGCATTCCAGATATGGTTGCCAATAGGCATTTCAAATATAGGTGCTGATAGGCATTCCAGATGTAGTTTACGATAGGCATTTCAAAAATTGGTGCCGACAGGCATTTCAGATATAGGTGCCGATAGGCATTTCAGATATAGTTACCGATTGGCATTTTAAAAATAGGTGCCGATAGGCATTTCAGATATAGAAGCCGATAGATATTTCAAATATAGGTGTCGATAGGCATTTCAGATATGGTTGCCGATAGGCATTTCAAATATAGGTGCTGATAGGCATTTCAGATGTAGTTTCCTATAGGCATTTCAAAAATAGTTGCCGATAGGCAATTCAAATATAGGTGCCGATAGGCATTTCAGATATAGTTGCAGGTTGGCATTTTAAAGTAGGTGCCGATAGGCATTTTAGATGTTTTTTCCGATAGGCATTTCAAAAATAGGTGCCGATAGGCTTTTTTAGATATAGGTGCCGATAGGCCTATCAGATAGAGTTGCCGATAGGCATTTTTAGATATAGGTGCCGATAGGCATATCAGATAGAGTTGCCGATAGGCATTTAAAATATAGGTGCCGATAGGCATTTCAAATATAGGTGTCGATAGGCAATTCAGATATTAATGCCGAAAGGCATTTTAGATATAGGTGCGATAGGCATTTCTGATGTGGTTGCCGATAGGCATTTCAAATATAGGTGCTGATAGGCATTTTAGATGTAGTTTTCGATAGGCATTTCAAAAATAGGTGCCGATAGGCATTTCAGATATAGGTGCCGATAGGCACTTCAGATATAGTTGCCGATTGGCATTTTAAAAATAGGTGCCGATAGGCATTTCAGATATAGAAGCCGATAGGCATTTCAAATATAGGTGCCGATAGGCATTCCAGATATGGTTGTCTATAAGCATTTCAAATATAGGTGCTGATAGGCATTTCAGATGTAGTTTCCGATAGGCATTTCAAAAATAGGTGCCGGTAGGCATTTCAGATATAGGTGCCGATAGGCATTTCAGATATAGTTACCGATTGGCATTTTTTAAATAGGTGCCGATAGGCATTTCAGATATAGAAGCCGATAGGTATTTCAAATATAAGTGCTGATAGGCATTTTAGATGTAGTTTCCGATAGGCATTTCAAAAATAGGTACCGATAGGCATTTCAGATATAGAAGCCGATAGGCATTTCAAATATAGGTGCCGATAGGCATTCCAGATATGGTTGCCGATAGGCATTTCAAATATAAGTGCTGATAGGCATTTAAGATGTAGTTTCCGATAGGCATTTCAAAAATAGGTACCGATAGGCATTTTAGATATAGTTGCCGATAGGCATTTCAGATATGGTTGCCGATAGGCATTTCAAATATAGGTGCTGATAGGCATTTCAGATGTAGTTTCCGATAGGCATTTCAAAAATAGGTGCCGATAGGCATTTTAGATATAGGTGCCGATAGGCATTTCAGATATAGTTGCCGATTGGTATTTTATGAATAGGTGCCGATAGGCATTTCAGATATAGAAGCCGATAGGCATTTCAAATATAGGTGCTGATAGGCATTCCAGATATGGTTGCCGATAGGCATTTCAAATATAAGTGCTGATAGGCATTTTAGATGTAGTTTACGATAGGCATTTCAAAAATAGGTACCGACAGGCATTTTAGATATAGTTGCCGATAGGCATTTCAGATATAGTTGCCAATTGGCATTTTAAACATAGGTGTCGATAGGCATTTCAGATATAGAAGCCGATAGGCATTTCAAATATAGGTGCCGATAGGCATTCCAGATATGGTTGCCGATAGGCATTTCAAATATAGGTGCTGATAGGCATTTCAGATATAGTTTCCGATAGGCATTTCAAAAATAGGTGCCGATAGGCAATTCAAATATAGGTGCCGATAGGCATTTCAGATATAGTTGCAGATTGGCATTTTAAAAATAGGTGCCGATAGGCATTTCAGATGTAGAAGCCGATAGGCATTTCAAATATAGGTGCCGATAGGCATTCCAGATATGGTTGCCAATAGGCATTTCAAATATAGGTGCTGATAGGCATTTCAGATGTAGTTTCCGATAGGCATTTTAAAAATAGGTGCCGATAGGCATTTCAGATATACGTGCCGGTAGGCATTTCAGATATAGTTGCCGATTGGCAATTTAAAAATAGGTGCCGATAGGCATTTCAGATATAGAAACCGATAGGCATTTCAAATATAGGTGCCGATAGGCATTCCAGATATGGTTGCCGATAGGCATTTCAAAAATATAGGTGCTGATAGGCATTTCAGATGTAGTTTCGGATAGGCATTTCAAAAATAGGTGCCGATAGGCATTTCAGATATAGGTGCCGATAGGCATTTCAGATATAGTTGCCGATTGGCATTTAAAAAATAGGTGCCGATAGGCATTTCAGATATAGAAGCCGACAGGCATTTCATATATAGGTGCCGATAGGCATTCCAGATATGGTTGCCGATAGGCATTTCAAATATAGTTGCTGATAGGCATTTCAGATGTAGTTTCCGATAGGCATTACAAAAATTATGCCGATAGGCATATCAGATATAGGTGCCGATAGGCATTTCAGATATAGTTGCCGATTGGCATTTTTAAAATAGGTGCCGAAAGGCATTTCAGATATGGTAGCCGATAGGCATTTCAAATATAGGTGCTGATAGGCATTTCAGATGTAGTTTACGATAGGCAATTTAAAAATAGGTGCCGATAGGCATTTCAGATATAGCTGCCAAAAGGCATTTCAGATATAGCTGCCGATAGGCATTTCAGATATAGTTGCCGATTGGCATTTTAAAAATAGGTGTCGGTAAGCATTTCAGATATAGAAGTCGATAGGCATTTCAAATATAGGTGCCGATAGGCATTCCAGATATGGTTGCCAATAGGCATTTCAAATATAGGTGCTGATAGGCATTCCAGATGTAGTTTACGATAGGCATTTCAAAAATTGGTGCCGACAGGCATTTCAGATATAGGTGCCGATAGGCATTTCAGATATAGTTACCGATTGGCATTTTAAAAATAGGTGCCGTTAGGCATTTCAGATATAGAAGCCGATAGGTATTTCAAATATAGGTGTCGAAGGGCATTTCAGATATGGTTGCCGATAGGCATTTCAAATATAGGTGCTGATAGGCATTTCAGATGTAGTTTCCGATAGGCATTTGAAAAATATGTGCCGATAGGCATTTCAGATATAGGTGCCGATAGGCATTGCAGATATAGTTGCCGATTGGCATTTTAAAAATAGGTGCCGATAGGCATTTCAGATATAGAAGCCGATAGGCATTTCAAATATAGGTGCCGATAGGCATTCAAGATATGGTTGCCGATAGGCATTTCAAATATAAGTGCTGATAGGCATTTCAGATGTAGTTTCCGATAGGCATTTCAAAAATGGGTACCGATAGGCATTTCAGATATAGTTGCCAATTGGCATTTTAAACATAGGTGCCGATAGGCATTCCAGATATGGTTGCCGATAGGCATTTCAAATATAGGTGCTGATAGGCATTTCAGATGTAGTTTCCGATAGGCATTTCAAAAATAGGTGCCGATAGGCATTTCAGATATAGGTGCCGATAGGCATTTCAGATATAGTTGCCGATTGGCATTTAAAAAATAGGTGCCGATAGGCATTTCAGATATAGAAGCCGATAGGCATTTCAAATATAGGTGCCGATAGGCATTCCAGATATGGTTGCCGATAGGCATTTCAAATATAGTTGCTGATAGGCATTTCAGATGTAGTTTCCGATAGGCATTACAAAAATTATGCCGATAGGCATATCAGATATAGGTGCCGATAGGCATTTCAGATATAGTTGCCGATTGGCATTTTAAAAATAGGTGCCGAAAGGCATTTCAGATATAGTAGCCGATAGGCATTTCAAATATAGATGCTGATAGGCATTTCAGATGTAGTTTACGATAGGCAATTTAAAAATAGGTGCCGATAGGCATTTCAGATATAGCTGCCAAAAGGCATTTCAGATATAGCTGCCGATAGGCATTTCAGATATAGTTGCCGATTGGCATTTTAAAAATAGGTGTCGATAAGCATTTCAGCTATAGAAGTCGATAGGCATTTCAAATATAGGTGCCGATAGGCATTCCAGATATGGTTGCCAATAGGCATTTCAAATATAGGTGCTGATAGGCATTCCAGATGTAGTTTACGATAGGCATTTCAAAAATTGGTGCCGACAGGCATTTCAGATATAGGTGCCGATAGGCATTTCAGATATAGTTACCGATTGGCATTTTAAAAATAGGTGCCGATAGGCATTTCAGATATAGAAGCCGATAGGTATTTCAAATATAGGTGTCGAAAGGCATTTCAGATATGGTTGCCGATAGGCATTTCAAATATAGGTGCTGATAGGCATTTCAGATGTAGTTTCCGATAGGCATTTGAAAAATATGTGCCGATAGGCATTTCAGATATAGGTGCCGATAGGCATTGCAGATATAGTTGCCGATTGGCATTTTAAAAATAGGTGCTGATAGGCATTTCAGATATAGAAGCCGATAGGCATTTCAAATATAGGTGCCGATAGGCATTTCAGATATAGTTGCCGATTGGCATTTTAAAAATAGGTGTCGAAAGGCATTTCAGATATGGTAGCCGATAGGCATTTCAAATATAGGTGCTGATAGGCATTTCAGATGTAGTTTACGATAGGCAATTTAAAAATAGGTGCCGATAGGCATTTCAGATATAGCTGCCAAAAGGCATTTCAGATATAGCTGCCGATAGGCATTTCAGATATAGTTGCCGATTGGCATTTTAAAAATAGGTGTCGGTAAGCATTTCAGATATAGAAGTCGATAGGCATTTCAAATATAGGTGCCGATAGGCATTCCAGATATGGTTGCCAATAGGCATTTCAAATATAGGTGCTGATAGGCATTCCAGATGTAGTTTAAATAGGCATTTCAAAAATTGGTGCCGACAGGCATTTCAGATATAGGTGCCGATAGGCATTTCAGATATAGTTACCGATTGGCATTTTAAAAATAGGTGCCGTTAGGCATTTCAGATATAGAAGCCGATAGGTATTTCAAATATAGGTGTCGAAAGGCATTTCAGATATGGTTGCCGATAGGCATTTCAAATATAGGTGCTGATAGGCATTTCAGATGTAGTTTCCGATAGGCATTTGAAAAATATGTGCCGATAGGCATTTCAGATATAGGTGCCGATAGGCATTGCAGATATAGTTGCCGATTGGCATTTTAAAAATAGATGCCGATAGGCATTTCAGATATAGAAGCCGATAGGCATTTCAAATATAGGTGCCGATAGGCATTCAAGATATGGTTGCCGATAGGCATTTCAAATATAAGTGCTGATAGGCATTTCAGATGTAGTTTCCGATAGGCATTTCAAAAATGGGTACCGATAGGCATTTCAGATATATTTGCCAATTGGCATTTTAAACATAGGTGCCGATAGGCATTCCAGATATGGTTGCCGATAGGCATTTCAAATATAGGTGCTGATAGGCATTTCAGATGTAGTTTCCGATAGGCATTTCAAAAATAGGTGCCGATAGGCATTTCAGATATAGGTGCCGATAGGCATTTCAGATATAGTTGCCGATTGGCATTTAAAAAATAGGTGCCGATAGGCATTTCAGATATAGAAGCCGATAGGCATTTCAAATATAGGTGCCGATAGGCATTCCAGATATGGTTGCCGATAGGCATTTCAAATATAGTTGCTGATAGGCATTTCAGATGTAGTTTCCGATAGGCATTACAAAAATTATGCCGATAGGCATATCAGATATAGGTGCCGATAGGCATTTCAGATATAGTTGCCGATTGGCATTTTAAAAATAGGTGCCGAAAGGCATTTCAGATATAGTAGCCGATAGGCATTTCAAATATAGATGCTGATAGGCATTTCAGATGTAGTTTACGATAGGCAATTTAAAAATAGGTGCCGATAGGCATTTCAGATATAGCTGCCAAAAGGCATTTCAGATATAGCTGCCGATAGGCATTTCAGATATAGTTGCCGATTGGCATTTTAAAAATAGGTGTCGATAAGCATTTCAGCTATAGAAGTCGATAGGCATTTCAAATATAGGTGCCGATAGGCATTCCAGATATGGTTGCCAATAGGCATTTCAAATATAGGTGCTGATAGGCATTCCAGATGTAGTTTACGATAGGCATTTCAAAAATTGGTGCCGACAGGCATTTCAGATATAGGTGCCGATAGGCATTTCAGATATAGTTACCGATTGGCATTTTAAAAATAGGTGCCGATAGGCATTTCAGATATAGAAGCCGATAGGTATTTCAAATATAGGTGTCGAAAGGCATTTCAGATATGGTTGCCGATAGGCATTTCAAATATAGGTGCTGATAGGCATTTCAGATGTAGTTTCCGATAGGCATTTGAAAAATATGTGCCGATAGGCATTTCAGATATAGAAGCCGATAGGCATTTCAAATATAGGTGCCGATAGGCATTCCAGATATGGTTGCCGATAGGCATTTCAAATATAGGTGCTGATAGGCATTTCAGATGTAGTTTCCGATAGGCATTTAAAAAATAGGTGTCGATAGGCATTTCAGATATAGGTGTCGATAGGCATTTCAGATATAGTTGTCGATAGGCATTTCAGATATGGGTGTCGATAGGCATTTCAGATATAGGTGTCGATAGGCATTTCAGATATAGGTGTCGGTAGGCATTTCAGATATAGGTGTCGATAGGCATTTCAGATATAGGTGTCGATAGGCATTTCAGATATAGGTGTCGATAGGCATTTCAGATATAGGTGCCGATAGGCATTTCAGATATAGTTGCCGATTGGCATTTTAAAAATTGGTGCCGATAGGCATTTCAGATATAGAAGCCGATAGGCATTTCAAATATAGGTGCCGATAGGCATTCCAGATATGGTTGCCGATAGGCATTTCAAATAAAGGTGCTGATAGGCATTTTAGATGTAGTTTCCGATAGGCATTTCAAAAATAGGTGTCGATAGGCATTTCAGATATATGTGTCGATAGGCATTTCAGATATAGGTGTCGATAGGCATTTCAGATATAGGTGTCGATAGGCTTTTCAGATATAGGTGTCGATAGGCATTTCAGATGTAGGTGCCGATAGGCATTTCAGATATAGTTGCCGATTGGCATTTTAAAAATAGGTGCCGATAGGCATTTCAGATATAGAAGCCGATAGGCATTTCAAATATAGGTGCCGATAGGCATTCCAGATATGGTTGCCGATAGGCATTTCAAATATAGGTGCTGATAGGCATTTCAGATGTAGTTTCCGATAGGCATTTCAAAAATAGGTGTCGATAGGCATTTCAGATATAGATGTCGATAGGCATTTCAGATATAGGTGTCGATAGGCATTTCAGATATAGGTGTCGATAGGCATTTCAGATATAGGTGTCGATAGGCATTTCAGATATAGGTGTCGATAGGCATTTCAGATATAGGTGTCGATAGGCATTTCAGATATAGGTGTCGATAGGCATTTCAGATATAGGTGCCGATAGGCATTTCAGATATAGTTGCCGATTGGCATTTTAAAAATAGGTGCCGATAGGCATTTCAGATATAGAAGCCGATAGGCATTTCAAATATAGGTGCCGATAGGCATTCCAGATATGGTTGCCGATGGGCATTTCAAATATAGGTGCTGATAGGCATTTCAGATGTAGTTTCCGATAGGCATTTCAAAAATAGGTGTCGATAGGCATTTCAGATATAGGTGTCGATAGGCATTTCAGATATAGGTGTCGATTGGCATTTCAGATATAGGTGTCGATAGGCATTTCAGATATAGGTGTCGATAGGCATTTCAGATATAGGTGTCGATAGGCATTTCAGATATAGGTGTCGATAGGCATTTCAGATATAAGTGTCGATAGGCATTTCAGATATAGGTGTCGATAGGCATTTCAGATATAGGTGCCGATAGGCATTTCAGATATAGTTGCCGATTGGCATTTTAAAAATAGGTGCCGATAGGCATTTCAGATATAGAAGCCGATAGGCATTTCAAATATAGGTGCCGATAGGCATTCCAGATATGGTTGCCGATAGGCATTTCAAATTTGGGTGCTGATAGGCATTTCAGATGTAGTTTCCGATAGGCATTTCAAAAATAGGTGTCGATAGGCATTTCAGATATAGGTGTCGATAGGCATTTCAGATATAGGTGTCGATAGGCATTTCAGATATAAGTGTCGATAGGCATTTCAGATATAGGTGTCGATAGGCATTCCAGATATAGGTGTCGATAGGCATTTCAGATATAAGTGTCGATAGGCATTTCAGATATAAGTGTCGATAGGCATTTCAGATATAGGTGCCGATAGGCATTTCAGATATAGTTGCCGATTGGCATTTTAAAAATAGGTGCCGATAGGCATTTCAGATATAGAACCGATAGGCATTTCAAATATAGGTGCCGATAGGCATTCCAGATATGGTTGCCGATAGGCATTTCAAATATAGGTGCTGATAGGCATTTCAGATGTAGTTTCCGATAGGCATTTCAAAAATAGGTGTCGATAGGCATTTCAGATATAGGTGTCGATAGGCATTTAAGATATAGGTGTCGATAGGCATTTCAGATATAGGTGTCGATAGGCATTTTAGATATAGGTTTCGATAGGCATTTCAGATATAGGTGTCGATAGGCATTTCAGATATAGGTGTCGATAGGCATTTCAGATATAGGTGTCGATAGGCATTTCAGATATAGGTGCCGATAGGCATTTCAGATATAGTTGCCGATTGGCATTTTAAAAATAGGTGCCGATAGGCATTTCAGATATAGAAGCCGATAGGCATTTCAAATATAGGTGCCGATAGGCATTCCAGATATGGTTGCCGATAGGCATTTCAAATATAGGTGCTGATAGGCATTTCAGATGTAGTTTCCGATAGGCATTTCAAAAATAGGTGTCGATAGGCATTTCAGATATAGGTGTCGATAGGCATTTCAGATATAGGTGTGGATAGGCATTTCAGATATAGGTGTCGATAGGCATTTCAGATATAGGTGTCGATAGGCATTTCAGATATAGGTGTCGATAGGCATTTCAGATATAGATGTCGATAGGCATTTCAGATATAGGTGCCGATAGTCATTTCAGATATAGTTGCCAATTGGCATTTTAAAAATAGGTGCCGATAGGCATTTCAGATATAGAAGCCGATAGGCATTTCAAATATAGGTGCCGATAGGCATTCCAGATATGGTTGCCGATAGGCATTTCAAATATAGGTGCTGATAGGCATTTCAGATGTAGTTTCCGATAGGCATTTCAAAAATAGGTGTCGATAGGCATTTCAGATATAGGTGTCGATAGGCATTTCAGATATAGGTGTCGATAGGCATTTCAGATATAGGTGTCGATAGGCATTTCAGATATAGGTGTCGATAGGCATTTCAGATATACGTGTCGATAGGCATTTCAGATATAGGTGTCGATAGGCATTTCAGATATAGGTGCCGATAGGCATTTCAGATATAGTTGCCGATTGGCATTTTAAAATAGGTGCCGATAGGCATTTCAGATATAGAAGCCGATAGGCATTTCAAATATAGGTGCCGATAGGCATTCCAGATATGGTTGCCGATAGGCATTTCAAATATAGGTGCTGATAGGCATTTCAGATGTAGTTTCCGATAGGCATTTCAAAAATAGGTGTCGATAGGCATTTCAGATATAGGTGTCGATAGGCATTTCAGATATAGGTGTCGATAGGCATTTCAGATATAGGTGTCGATAGGCATTTCAGATATAGGTGTCGATAGGCATTTCAGATATAGGTGTCGATAGCCATTTCAGATATAGGTGCCGATAGGCATTTCAGATATAGTTGCCGATTGGCATTTTAAAAATAGGTGCCCATAGGCATTTCAGATATAGAAGCCGATACGCATTTCAAATATAGGTGCCGATAGGCATTCCAGATATGGTTGCCGATAGGCATTTCAAATATAGGTGCTGATAGGCATTTCAGATGTAGTTTCCGATAGGCATTTCAAAAATAGGTGTCGATAGGCATTTCAGATATAGGTGTCGATAGGCATTTCAGATATAGGTGTCGATAGGCATTTCAGATATAGGTGTCGATAGGCATTTCAGATATAGGTGTCGATAGGCATTTCAGATATAGGTGTCGATAGGCATTTCAGATATAGGTGTCGATAGGCATTTCAGATAAAGGTGTCGATAGGCATTTCAGATATAGGTGTCGATAGGCATTTCAGATATAGGTGCCGATAGGCATTTCAGATATAGAAGTTGATAGGCATTTAAAATATAGGTGCCGATAGGCATTCCAGATATGGTTGCCGATAGGCATTTCAAATATAGGTGCTGATAGGCATTTCAGATGTAGTTTCCGATAGGCATTTCAAAAATTGGTGCCGATAGGCATTTCAGATATAGGTGCCGATAGGCATTTCAGATATAGTTGCCGATTGGCATTTTAAAAATAGGTGCCGATAGGCATTTCAGATATAGAAGCCGATAGGTATTTCAAATATAGGTGTCGATAGGCATTTCAGATATGGTTGCCGATAGGCATTTCAAATATAGGTGCTGATAGGCATTTCAGATGTAGTTTCCGTTGCGCATTTCAAAAATAGGTGCCGATAGGCATTTAAGATATAGGTGCCGATAGGCATTTCAGATATAGTTGACGATTGGCATTTTAAAAATAGGTGTCGATAGGCATTTCAGATATAGAAGCCGATAGGCATTTCAAATATAGGTGCCGATAGGCATTCCAAATATGGTTGCCGATAGGCATTTTAAATATAGGTGCTGATAGGCATTCCATATGTAGTTTCCGATAGGCATTTCAAAAATAGGTGTCGATAGGCATTTCAGATATAGGTGTCGATAGGCATTTCAGATATAGGTGTCGATAGGCATTTCAGATATAGGTGTCGATAGGCATTTCAGATATAGGTGTCGATAGGCATTTCAGATAGAGGTGTCGATAGGCATTTCAGATATAGGTGTCGATAGGCATTTCAGATATAGGTGTCGATAGGCATTTCAGAAATAGGTGTCGATAGGCATTTCAGATATAGGTGCCGATAGGCATTTCAGATATAGTTGCTGATTGGCATTTTAAAAATAGGTGCCGATAGGCATTTCAGATATTGAAGCCGATAGGCATTTCAAATATAGGTGCTGATAGGCATTTCAGATGTAGTTTCCGATAGGCATTTCAAAAATAGGTGTCGATAGGCATTTCAGATATAGGTGTCGATAGGCATTTCAGATATAGGTGTCGATAGGCATTTCAGATATAGGTGTCGATAGGCATTTCAGATATAAGTGTCGATAGGCATTTCAGATATAGGTGTCGATAGGCATTTCAGATATAGGTGTCGATAGGCATTTCAGATATAGGTGTCGATAGGCATTTCAGATATAGGTGCCGATAGGCATTTCAGATATAGTTGCCGATTGGCATTTTAAAAATAGGTGCCGATAGGCATTTCAGATATAGAAGCCGATAGGCATTTCAAATATAGGTGCCGATAGGCATTCCAGATATGGTTGCCGATAGGCATTTCAAATATAGGTGCTGATAGGCATTTCAGATGTAGTTTTCGATAGGCATTTCAAAAATAGGTGTCGATAGGCATTTCAGATATAGGTGTCGATAGGCATTTCAAATATAGGTGTCGATAGGCATTTCAGATATGATTGCCGATAGGCATTTCAAATATAGGTGCTGATAGGCATTTCAGATGTAGTGTCCGATAGGCATTTAAAAATAGGTGTCGATAGGCATTTCAGATATAGGTGTCGATAGGCATTTCAGATATAGGTGTCGATAGGCATTTCAGATATAGGTGTCGATAGGCATTTCAGATATAGGTGTCGATAGGCATTTCAGATATAGGTGTCGATAGGCATTTCAGATATAGGTGACGATAGGCATTTCAGATATAGGTGTCGATAGGCATTTCAGAAATAGGTGTCGATAGGCATTTCAGATATACGTGTCGATAGGCATTTCAGATATAGGTGCCGATAGGCATTTTAGATACAGTTGCCGATTGGCATTTTAAAAATAGGTGCCGATAGGCATTTCAGATATAGAAGCCGATTGGCCTTTTAAAAATAGGTGCCGATAGGCATTTCAGATATAGAAGTTGATAGGCATTTAAAATATAGGTGCCGATAGGCATTCCAGATATGGTTGCCGATAGGCATTTCAAATATAGGTGCTGATAGGCATTTCAGATGTAGTTTCCGATAGGCATTTCAAAAATTGGTGACGATAGGCATTTCAGATATAGGTGCCGATAGGCATTTCAGATATAGTTGCCGATTGGCATTTTAAAAATAGGTGCCGATAGGCATTTCAGATATAGAAGCCGATAAGTATTTCAAATATAGGTGTCGATAGGCATTTCAGATATGGTTGCCGATAGGCATTTCAAATAAAGGTGCTGATAGGCATTTCAGATGTAGTTTCCGTTGCGCATTTCAAAAATAGGTGCCGATAGGCATTTAAGATATAGGTGCCGATAGGCATTTCAGATATAGTTGACGATTGGCATTTTAAAAATAGGTGTCGATAGGCATTTCAGATATAGAAGCCGATAGGCATTTCAAATATAGGTGCCGATAGGCATTCCAAATATGGTTGCCGATAGGCATTTTAAATATAGGTGCTGATAGGCATTCCATATGTAGTTTCCGATAGGCATTTCAAAAATAGGTGTCGATAGGCATTTCAGATATAGGTGTCGATAGGCATTTCAGATATAGGTGTCGATAGGCATTTCAGATATAGGTGTCGATAGGCATTTCAGATATAGGTGTCGATAGGCATTTCAGATAGAGGTGTCGATAGGCATTTCAGATATAGGTGTCGATAGGCATTTCAGATATAGGTGTCGATAGGCATTTCAGATATAGGTGTCGATAGGCATTTCAGATATAGGTGTCGATAGGCATTTCAGATATAGGTGTCGATAGGCATTTCAGATATAGGTGTCGATAGGCATTTCAGATATAGGTGTCGATAGGCATTTCAGATATAGGTGCCGATAGGCATTTCAGATATAGTTGCCGATTGGCATTTTAAAAATAGGTGCCGATAGGCATTTCAGATATAGAAGCCGATAGGCATTTCAAATATAGGTGCCGATAGGCATTCCAGATATGGTTGCCGATAGGCATTTCAAATATAGGTGCTGATAGGCATTTCAGATGTAGTTTTCGATAGGCATTTCAAAAATAGGTGTCGATAGGCATTTCAGATATAGGTGTCGATAGGCATTTCAAATATAGGTGTCGATAGGCATTTCAGATATGATTGCCGATAGGCATTTCAAATATAGGTGCTGATAGGCATTTCAGATGTAGTGTCCGATAGGCATTTCAAAAATAGGTGTCGATAGGCATTTCAGATATAGGTGTCGATAGGCATTTTAGATATAGGTGTCGATAGGCATTTCAGATATAGGTGTCGATAGGCATTTCAGATATAGGTGTCGATAGGCATTTCAGATATAGGTGTCGATAGGCATTTCAGATATAGGTGACGATAGGCATTTCAGATATAGGTGTCGATAGGCATTTCAGAAATAGGTGTCGATAGGCATTTCAGATATAGGTGTCGATAGGCATTTCAGATATAGGTGCCGATAGGCATTTCAGATACAGTTGCCGATTGGCATTTTAAAAATAGGTGCCGATAGGCATTTCAGATATAGAAGCCGATAGGCATTTCAAATATAGGTGCCGATAGGCATTCCAGATATGGTTGCCGATAGGCATTTCAAATATAGGTGCTGATAGGCATTTCAGATGTAGTTTCCGATAGGCATTTCAAAAATAGGTGTCGATAGGCATTTCAGATATAGGTGTCGATAGGCATTTCAGATATAGGTGTCGATAGGCATTTCAGATATGACTGCCGATAGGCATTTCAAATATAGGTGCTGATAGGCATTTCAGATGTAGTTTCCGATAGGCATTTCAAAAATAGGTGTCGATAGGCATTTCAGATATAGGTGTCGATAGGCATTTCAGATATAGGTGTCGATTGGCATTTCAGATATAGGTGTCGATAGGCATTTCAGATATAGGTGTCGATAGGCATTTCAGATATAGGTGTCGATAGGCATTTCAGATATAGGTGTCGATAGTCATTTCAGATATAGGTGTCGATAGGCATTTCAGATATAGGTGTCGATAGGCATTTCAGATATAGGTGCCGATAGGCATTTCAGATATATTTGCCGATTGGCATTTTAAAAATAGGTGCCGATAGGCATTTCAGATATAGAAGTCGATAGGCATTTCAAATATAGGTGCCAATAGGCATTCCAGATATGGTTGCCGATAGGCATTTCAAATATAGGTGCTGATAGGCATTTCAGATGTAGTTTCCGATAGGCATTTCAAAAATAGGTGTCGATAGGCATTTCAGATATAGGTGTCGATAGGCATTTCAGATATAGGTGTCGATAGGCATTTCAGATATAGGTGTCGATAGGCATTTCAGATATAAGTGTCGATAGGCATTTCAGATATAGGTGTCGATAGGCATTTCAGATATAGGTGTCGATAGGCATTTCAGACATAGGTGTCGATAGGCATTTCAGATATAGGTGCCGATAGGCATTTCAGATATAGTTGCCGATTGGCATTTTTAAAATAGGTGCCGATAGGCATTTCAGATATAGAAGCCGATAGGCATTTCAAATTTAGGTGCCGATAGGCATTTCAGATGTAGTTATCGATAGGCATTTCAAAAATAAGTGTCGATAGGCATTTCAGATATAGGTGTCGATAGGCATTTCAGATATAGGTGTCGATAGGCATTTCAGATATAGGTGTCGATAGGCATTTCAGATATAGGTGTCGATAGGCATTTTAGATATAGGTGTCGATAGGCATTTCAGATATAGGTGTCGATAGGCATTTCAGATATAGGTGTCGATAGGCATTTCAGATATAGGTGCCGATAGGCATTTCAGATATAGTTGCCGATTGGCATTTTAAAAATAGGTGCCGATAGGCATTTTAGGTATAGAAGCCGATACGCATTTCAAATATAGGTGCCGATAGGCATTCCAGATATGGTTGCCGATAGGCATTTCAAATATAGGTGTCGATAGGCATTTCAGATGTAGTTTCCGATAGGCATTTCAAAAATAGGTGTCGATAGGCATTTCAGATATAGGTGTCGATAGGCATTTCAGATATAGGGGTCGATAGGCATTTCAGATATAGGTGTCGATAGGCATTTCAGATATAGGTGTCGATAGGCATTTCAGATATAGGTGTCGATAGGCATTTCAGATATAGGGGTCGATAGGCTTTTCAGATATAGGTGTCGATAGGCATTTCAGATATAGGTGCCGATAGGCTTTTCAGATATAGTTGCCGATTGGCATTTTAAAAATAGGTGCCGATAGGCATTTTAGATATAGAAGCCGATAGGCATTTCAAATATAGGTGCCGATAGGCATTCCAGATATAGTTGCCGATAGGCATTTCAAATATAGGTGCTGATAGGCATTTCAGATGTAGTTTCCGATAGGCGTTTCAAAAATAGGTGTCGATAGGCATTTCAGATATAGGTGTCGATAGGCATTTCAGATATAGGTGTCGATAGGCATTTCAGATATAGGTGTCGATAGGCATTTCAGATATAGGTGCCGAAAGGCATTTCAGATATAGTTGCCGATTGGCATTAAAAACATAGGTGCCGGTAGGCATTTCAGATATAGAAGCCGATAGGCATTCCAGATATGGTTGCCGATAGGCATTTCAAATATAGGTGCTGATAGGCATTTCAGATGTAGTTTCCGATAGGCATTTCAAAAATAGGTGTCGATAGGCATTTCAGATATAGGTGTCGATAGGCATTTCAGATATAGGTGTCGATAGGCATTTCAGATATAGGTGTCGATAGGCATTTCAGATATAGGTGTCGATAGGCATTTCAGATATAGGTGTCGATAGGCATTTCAGATATAGGTGTCGATAGGCATTTCAGATATAGGTGCCGATAGGCATTTCAGATATAGTTGCCGATTGGCATTTTAAAAATAGGTGCCGATAGGCATTTCAGATATAGAAGCCGATAGGCATTCCAAATATAGGTGCCGATAGGCATTCCAGATATGGTTGCCGATAGGCATTTCAAATATAGGTGCTCATAGGCATTTCAGATGTAGTTTCCGATAGGCATTTCAAAAATAGGTGTCCATAGGCATTTCAGATATAGGTGTCGATAGGCATTTCAGATATAGGTGTCGATAGGCATTTCAGATATAGGTGTCGATAGGCATTTCAGATATAGGTGTCGATAGGCATTTCAGATATAGGTGTCGATAGGCATTTCAGATATAGGTGTCGGTAGGCATTTCAGATATAGGTGTCGATAGGCATTTCAGATATAGGTGTCGATAGGCATTTCAGATATAGGTGCCGATAGGCATTTCAGATATAGTTGCTGATTGGCATTTTAAAAATAGGTGCCGATAGGCATTTCAGATATAGAAGCCGATAGGCATTTCAAATATAGGTGCCGATAGGCATTCCAGATATGGTTGCCGATAGGCATTTCAAATAAAGGTGCTGATAGGCATTTCAGATGTAGTTTCCGATAGGCATTTCAAAAATAGGTGTCGATAAGCATTTCAGATATAGGTGTCGATCGGCATTTTAGATATATGTGTCGATAGGCATTTCAGATATAGGTGTCGATAGGCATTTCAGATATAGGTGTCGATAGGCATTTCAGATATAGGTGTCGATAGGCATTTCAGATATAGGTGTCGATAGGCATTTCAGATATAGGTGTCGATAGGCATTTCAGATATAGGTGTCGATAGGCATTTCAGATATAGGTGCCGATAGGCATTTCAGATATAGTTGCCGATTGGTATTTTAAAAATAGTTGCCGATAGGCATTTCAGATATAGAAGCCGATAGGCATTTCAAATATAGGTGCCGATAGGCATTCCAGATATGATTGCCGATAGGCATTTCAAATATAGGTGCTGATAGGCATTTCAGATGTAGTTTCCGATAGGCATTTCAAAAATAGGTGTCGATAGGCATTTCAGATATAGGTGTCGATAGGCATTTCAGATATAGGTGTCGATAGGCATTTCAGATATAGGTGTCGATAGGCATTTTTGATATAGGTGTCGATAGGCATTTCATATATAGGTGTCGATAGGCATTTCAGATATAGGTGTCGATAGGCATTTCAGATATAGGTGTCGATAGGCATTTCAGATATAGGTGTCGATAGGCATTTCAGATATAGGTGCCGATAGGCATTTCAGATATAGTTGCCGATTGGCATTTTAAAAATAGGTGCCGATAGGCATTTCAGATATAGAAGCCGATAGGCATTTCAAATATAGGTGCCGATAGGCATTCCAGATATGGTTGCCGATAGGCATTTCAAATATAGGTGCTGATAGGCATTTCAGATGTAGTTTCCGATAGGCATTTCAAAAATAGGTGTCGATAGGCATTTCAGATATAGGTGTCGATAGGCATTTCAGATATAGGTGTCGATAGGCATTTCAGATATAGGTGTCGATAGGCATTTCAGATATAGGTGTCGATAAGCATTTCAGATATAGGTGTCGATAGGCATTTCAGATATAGGTGTCGATAGGCATTTCAGATATAGGTGTCGATAGGCATTTCAGATATAGGTGTCGATAGGCATTTTAGATATAGGTGTCGATAGGCATTTCAGATATAAGTGTCGATAGGCCTTTCAGATATGGGTGCCGATAGGCATTTCAGATATAGTTGCCGATTGGCATTTTAAAAATAGGTGCCGATAGGCATTTCAGATATAGAAGCCGATAGGCATTTTAAAAATATAGGTGCCGATAGGCATTCCAGATATAGTTGCCGATAGGCATTTCAAATATAGGTGCTGATAGGCATTTCAGATGTAGTTTCCGATAGGCATTTCAAAAATAGGTGTCGATAGGCATTTCAGATATAGGTGTCGATAGGCATTTCAGATATAGGTGTCGATAGGCATTTCAGATATAGGTGTCGATAGGTATTTCAGATATAGGTGTCGATAGGCATTTCAGATATAGGTGTCGATAGGCATTTCAGATATAGGTGTCGATAGGCATTTCAGATATAGGTGTCGATAGGCATTTCAGATATAGGTGCCGATAGGCATTTCAGATATAGTTGCCGATTGGCATTTTAAAAATAGGTGCCGATAGGCATTTCAGATATAGAAGCCGATATGCATTTCAAATATAGGTGCCGATAGGCATTCCAGATATGGTTGCCGATAGGCATTTCAAATATAGGTGCTGATAGGCATTTCAGATGTAGTTTCCGATAGGCATTTCAAAAATAGGTGTCGATAGGCATTTCAGATATAGTTGTCGATAGGCATTTCAGATATAGGTGTCGATAGGCATTTCAGATATAGGTGTCGATAGGCATTTCAGATATAGGTGTCGATAGGCATTTCAGATATAGGTGTCGATAGGCATTTCAGATATAGGTGTCGATAGGCATTTCAGATATAGGTGCCGATAGGCATTCCAGATATGGTTGCCGATAGGCATTTCAAATATAGGTGCTGATAGGCATTTCAGATGTAGTTTCCGATAGGCATTTCAAAAATAGGTGTCGATAGGCATTTCAGATATAGATGTCGATAGGCATTTCAGATATAGGTGTCGATAGGCATTTCAGATATAGGTGTCGATAGGCATTTCAGATATAGGTGTCGATAGGCATTTCAGATATAGGTGTCGATAGGCATTTCAGATATAGGTGTCGATAGGCATTTCAGATATAGGTGTCGATAGGCATTTCAGATATAGGTGCCGATAGGCATTTCAGATATAGTTGCCGATTGGCATTTTAAAAATAAGTGCCGATAGGCATTTCAGATATAGAAGCCGATAGGCATTTCAAATATAGGTGCCGATAGGCATTCCAGATATGGTTGCCGATAGGCATTTCAAATATAGGTGCTGATAGGCATTTCAGATGTAGTTTCCGATAGGCATTTCAAAAATAGGTGTCGATAGGCATTTCAGATATAGATGTCGATAGGCATTTCAGATATAGGTGTCGATAGGCATTTCAGATATAGGTGTCGATAGGCATTTCAGATATAGGTGTCGATAGGCATTTCAGATATAGGTGTCGATAGGCATTTCAGATATAGGTGTCGATAGGCATTTCAGATATAGGTGTCGATAGGCATTTCAGATATAGGTGCCGATAGGCATTTCAGATATAGTTGCCGATTGGCATTTTAAAAATAGGTGCCGATAGGCATTTCAGATATAGAAGCCGATAGGCATTTCAAATATAGGTGCCGATAGGCATTCCAGATATGGTTGCCGATAGGCATTTCAAATATAGGTGCTGATAGGCATTTCAGATGTAGTTTCTGATAGGCATTTCAAAAATAGGTGTCGATAGGCATTTCAGATATAGGTGTCGATAGGCATTTCAGATATAGGTGTCGATAGGCATTTCAGATATAGGTGTCGATAGGCATTTCAGATATAAGTGTCGATAGGCATTTCAGATATAGGTGTCGATAGGCATTTCAGATATAGGTGTCGATAGGCATTTCAGATATAGGTGTCGATAGGCATTTCAGATATAGGTGCCGATAGGCATTTCAGATATAGTTGCCGATTGGCATTTTAAAAATAGGTGCCGATAGGCATTTCAGATATAGAAGCCGATAGGCATTTCAAATATAGGTGCCGATAGGCATTCCAGATATGGTTGCCGATAGGCATTTCAAATATAGGTGCTGATAGGCATTTCAGATGTAGTTTCCGATAGGCATTTCAAAAATAGGTGTCGATAGGCATTTCAGATATAGGTGTCGATAGGCATTTCAGATATAGGTGTCGATAGGCATTTCAGATATAGGTGTCGATAGGCATTTCAGATATAGGTGTCGATAGGCATTTCAGATATAGGTGTCGATAGGCATTTCAGATATAGGTGTCGATAGGCATTTCAGATATAGGTGTCGATAGGCATTTCAGATATAGGTGCCGATAGGCATTTCAGATATAGTTGCCGATTGGCATTTTAAAAATAGGTGCCGATAGGCATTTCAGATATAGAAGCCGATAGGCATTTCAAATATAGGTGCCGACCGATAGGCATTCCAGATATGGTTGCCGATAGGCATTTCAAATATAGGTGCTGATAGGCATTTCAGATGTAGTTTCCGATAGGCATTTCAAAAATAGGTGTCGATAGGCATTTCAGATATAGGTGTCGATAGGCATTTCAGATATAGGTGTCGATAGGCATTTCAGATATAGGTGTCGATAGGCATTTCAGATATAGGTGTCGATAGGCATTTCAGATATAGGTGTCGATAGGCATTTCAGATATAGGTGCCTATAGGCATTTCAGATATAGTTGCCGATTGGCATTTTAAAAATAGGTGCCGATAGGCATTTTAGATATAGAAGCCGATAGGCATTTCAAATATAGGTGCCGATAGGCATTCCAGATATGGTTGCCGATAGGCATTTCAAATATAGGTGCTGATAGGCATTTCAGATGTTGTTTCCGATAGGCATTTCAAAAATAGGTGTCGATAGGCATTTCAGATATAGGTGTCGATAGGCATTTCAGATATAGGTGTCGATAGGCATTTCAGATATAGGTGTCGATAGGCATTTCAGATATAGGAGTCGATAGGCATTTCAGATATAGGTGCCGATAGGCATTTCAGATATAGTTGCCGATTAGCATTTTAAAAATAGGTGCCGATAGGCATTTCAGATATAGAAGCCGATAGGCATTTCAAATATAGGTGCCGATAGGCATTCCAGATATGGTTGCCGATAGGCATTTCAAATATAGGTGCTGATAGGCATTTCAGATGTAGTTTCCGATAGGCATTTCAAAAATAGGTGTCGATAGGCATTTCAGATATAGGTGTCGATAGGCATTTCAGATATAGGTGTCGATAGGCATTTCAGATATAGGTGTCGATAGGCATTTCAGATATAGGTGTCGATAGGCATTTCAGATATAGGTGTCGATAGGCATTTTAGATATAGGTGTCGATAGGCATTTCAGATATAGGTGTCGATAGGCATTTCAGATATAGGTGCCGATAGGCATTTCAGATATAGTTGCCGATTGGCCTTTTAAAAATAGGTGCCGATAGGCATTTCAGATATAGAAGCCGTTAGGCATTTCAAATATAGGTGCCGATAGGCATTCCAGATATGGTTGCCGATAGGCATTTCAAATATAGGTGCTGATAGGCATTTCAGATGTAGTTTGAGATAGGCTTTCAAAAATAGGTGTCGATAGGCATTTCAGATATAGGTGTCGATAGGCATTTCAGATATAGGTGTCGATAGGCATTTCAGATATAGGTGTCGATAGGCATTTCAGATATAGGTGTCGATAGGCATTTCAGATATAGGTGTCGATAGGCATTTCAGATATAGGTGTCGATAGGCATTTTAGATATAGGTGTCGATAGGCATTTCAGATATAGGTGCCGATAGGCATTTCAGATATAGTTGCCGATTGGCATTTTAAGAATAGGTGCCGATAGGCATTTCAGATATAGAAGCCGATAGGCATTTCAAATATAGGTGCCGATAGGCATTCCAGATATGGTTGCCGATAGGCATTTCAAATATAGGTGCTGATAGGCATTTCAGATGTAGTTTCCGATAGGCATTTCAAAAATAGGTGTCGATAGGCATTTCAGATATAGGTGTCGATAGGCATTTCAGATATAGGTGTCGATAGGCATTTCAGATAAAGGTGTCGATAGGCATTTCAGATATAAGTGTCGATAGGCATTTCAGATATAGGTGTCGATAGGCATTTCAGATATAGGTGTCGATAGGCATTTCAGATATAGGTGTCGATAGGCATTTCAGATATAGGTGCCGATAGGCATTTCAGATATAGTTGCCGATTGGCATTTTTAAAATAGGTGCCGATAGGCATTTCAGATATTGAAGCCGATAGGCATTTCAAATTTAGGTGCCGATAGGCATTCCAGATATGGTTGCCGATAGGCATTTCAAATATAGGTGCTGATAGGCATTTCAGATGTAGTTTCCGATAGGCATTTCAAAAATAGGTGTCGATAGGCATTTCAGATATAGGTGTCGATAGGCATTTCAGATATAGGTGTCGATAGGCATTTCAGATATAGGTGTCGATAGGCATTTCAGATATAGGTGTCGATAGGCATTTCAGATATAGGTGTCGATAGGCATTTCAGATATAGGTGTCGATAGGCATTTCAGATATAGGTGTCGATAGGCATTTCAGATATAGGTGTCGATAGGCATTTCAGATATAGGTGCCGATAGGCATTTCAGATATAGTTGCCGAATGGCATTTTAAAAATAGGTGCCGATAGGCATTTCAGATATAGAAGCCGATAGGCATTTCAAATATAGGTGCTGATAGGCATTCCAGATATGGTTGCCGATAGGCATTTCAAATATAGGTGCTGATAGGCATTTCAGATGTAGTTTCCGATAGGCATTTCAAAAATAGGTGTCGATAGGCATTTCACATATAGGTGTCGATAGGCATTTCAGATATAGGTGTCGATAGGCATTTCAGATATAGGTGTCGATAGGCATTTCAGATATAGGTGTCGATAGGCATTTCAGATATAGGTGTCGATAGGCATTTCAGATATAGGGGTCGATAGGCATTTCAGATATAGGTGTCGATAGGCATTTCAGATATAGGTGCCGATAGGCATTTCAGATATAGTTGCCGATTGGCATTTTAAAAATAGGTGCCGATAGGCATTTCAGATATAGAAGCCGATAGGCATTTCAAATATAGGTGCCGATAGGCATTCCAGATATGGTTGCCGATAGGCATTTCAAATATAGGTGCTGATAGGCATTTCAGATATAGTTTCCGATAGTCATTTCAAAAATAAGTGTCGATAGGCATTTCAGATATAGGTGTCGATAGGCATTTCAGATATAGATGTCGATAGGCATTTCAGATATAGTTGTCGATAGGCATTTCAGATATAGGTGTCGATAGGCATTTCAGATATAGGTGCCGATAGGCATTTCAGATATAGTTGCCGATTGGCATTCTAAAAATTGGTGCCGATAGGCATTTCAGATATAGAAGCCGATAGGCATTTCAAATATAGGTGCCGATAGGCATACCAGATATGGTTGCCGATAGGCATTTCAAATATAGGTGCTGATAGGCATTTCAGATGTAGTTTCCGATAGGCATTTCAATAATAGGTGTCGATAGGCATTTCAGATATTTGTGTCGATAGGCATTTCAGATATAGGTGTCGATAGGCATTTCAGATATAGGTGTCGATAGGCATTTCAGATATAGGTGTCGATAGGCATTTCCGATATAGGTGTCGATAGGCATTTCAGATATAGGTGTCGATAGGCATTTCAGATATAGGTGTCGATAGGCATTTCAGATATAGGTGTCGATGAGCATTTCAGATATAGGTGCCGATAGGCATTTCAGATATAGGTGTCGATAGGCATTTCAGATATAGGTGTCGATAGGCATTTCAGATATAGGTGTCGATAGGCATTTCAGATATAGGTGTCGATAGGCATTTCAGATATAGGTGTCGATAGGCATTTCAGATATAGGTGCCGATAGGCATTTCAGATATAGGTGCCGATAGGCATTTCAGATATAGTTGCCGATTAACATTTCAAAAATAGGTGTCGATAGGCATTTCAGATATAGGTGCCGATAGGCATTTCAAATATAGGTGCCGATAGGCATTCCAGATATGGTTGCCGATTGGCATTTCAAATATAGGTGCTGATAGGCATTTCAGATGTAGTTTCCGATAGGCATTTCAAAAATAGGTGTCGATAGGCATTTCAGATATAGGTGTCGATAGGCATTTCAGATATAGGTGTCGATAGGCATTTCAGATATAGGTGTCGATAGGCATTTCAGATATAGGTGTCGATAGGCATTTCAGATATAGGTGTCGATAGGCATTTCAGATATAGGTGTCGATAGGCATTTTAGATATAGGTGTCGATAGGCATTTCAGATATAGGTGCCGATAGGCATTTCAGACATAGTTGCCGATTGGCATTTTAAAAATAGGTGCCGATAGGCATTTCAGATATAGAAGCCGATAGGCATTTCAAATATAGGTGCCGATAGGCATTCCAGATATGGTTGCCGATAGGCATTTCAAATATAGGTGCTAATAGGCATTTCAGATGTAGTTTCCGATAGGCATTTCAAAAATCGGTGTCGATAGGCATTTCAGATATAGGTGTCGATAGGCATTTCAGATATAGGTGTCGATAGGCATTTCAGATATAGGTGTCGATAGGCATTTCAGATATAGGTGTCGATAGGCATTTCAGATATAGGTGTCGATAGGCATTTCAGATATAGGTGTCGATAGGCATTTCAGATATAGGTGTCGATAGGCCTTTCAGATATAGGTGCCGATAGGCATTTCAGATATAGTTGCCGATTGGCATTTTAAAAATAGGCGCCGATAGGCATTTTAGATATAGAAGCCGATAGGCATTTCAAATATAGGTGCCGATAGGCATTCCAGATATGGTTGCCGATAGGCATTTCAAATATAGGTGCTGATAGGCATTTCAGATGTAGTTTCCGATAGGCATTTCAAAAATAGGTGTCGATAGGCATTTCAGATATAGGTGTCGATAGGCATTTCAGATATAGGTGTCGATAGGCACTTCAGATATAGGTGTCGATAGGCATTTTTGATATAGGTGTCGATAGGCATTTCATATATAGGTGTCGAAAGGCATTTTAGATATAGGTGTCGATAGGCATTTCAGATATGGGTGTCGATAGGCATTTCAGATATAGGTGTCGATAGGCATTTCAGATATAGGTGCCGATAGGCATTTCAGATATAGAAGCCGATAGGCATTTCAAATATAGGTGCCGATAGGCATTCCAGATATGGTTGCCGATAGGCATTTCAAATATAGGTGCTGATAGGCATTTCAGATGTAGTTTCCGATAGGCATTTCAAAAATAGGTGTCGATAGGCATTTCAGATATAGGTGTCGATAGGCATTTTAGATATAGGTGTCGATAGGCACTTCAGATATAGGTGTCGATAGGCATTTCAGATATAGGTGTCGATAGGCATTTCAGATATAGGTGTCGATAGGCATTTCAGATATAGGTGTCGATAGGCATTTCAGATATAGGTGTCGATAGGCATTTCAGATATAGGTGCCGATAATCATTTCAGATATAGTTGCCGATTGGCATTTTGAAAATAGGTGCCGATAGGCATTTCAGATATAGAAGCGGATAGGCATTTCAAATATAGGTGCCGATAGGCATTCCAGATATGGTTGCCGATAGGCATTTCAAATATAGGTGCTGATAGGCATTTCAGATGTAGTTTCCGATAGGCATTTCAAAAATAGGTGTCGATAGGCATTTCAGATATAGGTGTCGATAGGCATTTCAGATATAGGTGTCGATAGGCATTTCAGATATAGGTGTCGATAGGCATTTCAGATATAGGTGCCGATAAGCATTTCAGATATAGGTGTCGATAGGCATTTCAGATATAGGTGTCGATAGGCATTTCAGATATAGGTGTCGATAGGCATTTCAGATATAGGTGTCGATAGGCATTTCAGATATAGGTGTCGATAGGCATTTCATATATAGGTGTCGATAGGCATTTCAGATATAGGTGCCGATAGGCATTTCAGATATAGGTGCCGATAGGCATTTCAGATATAGTTGCCGATTGGCATTTTAAAAATAGGTGCCTATAGGCATTTCAGATATAGAAGCCGATAGGCATTTCAAATATAGGTGCCGATAGGCATTCCAGATATGGTTGCCGATAGGCATTTCAAATATAGGTGCTGATAGGCATTTCAGATGTAGTTTCCGATAGGCATTTCAAAAATAGGTGTCGATAGGCATTTCAGATATAGGTGTCGATAGGCATTTCAGATATAGGTGTCGATAGGCATTTCAGATATAGGTGTCGATAGGCATTTCAGATATAGGTGTCGATAGCATTTCAGATATAGGTGTCGATAGGCATTTTAGATATAGGTGTCGATAGGCATTTCAGATATAGGTGTCGATAGGCCTTTCAGATATAGGTGCCGATAGGCATTTCAGATATAGAAGCCGATAGGCATTTCAAATATAGGTGCCGATAGGCATTCCAGATATGGTTGCCGATTGGCATTTCAAATATAGGTGCTGATAGGCATTTCAGATGTAGTTTCCGATAGGCATTTCAAAAATAGGTGTCGATAGGCATTTCAGATATAGGTGTCGATAGGCATTTCAGATATAGGTGTCGATAGGCATTTCAGATATAGGTGTCGATAGGCATTTCAGATATAGGTGTCGATAGGCATTTCAGATATAGGTGTCGATAGGCATTTCAGATATAGGTGTCGATAGGCATTTCAGATATAGGTGCCGATAGGCATTTCAGATATAGGTGTCGATAGGCATTTCAGATATAGGTGTCGATAGGCATTTCAGATATAGGTGTCGATAGGCATTTCAGATATAGGTGTCGATAGGCATTTCAGATATAGGTGCCGATAGGCATTTCAGATATAGGTGTCGATAGGCATTTCAGATATAGGTGTCGATAGGCATTTCAAATATAGGTGCTGATAGGCATTTCAGATGTAGTTTCTGATAGGCATTTCAAAAATAGGTGTCGATAGGCATTTCAGATATAGGTGTCGATAGGCATTTCAGATATAGGTGTCGATAGGCATTTCAGATATAGGTGTCGATAGGCATTTCAGATATAGGTGCCGATAGTCATTTCAGATATAGGTGTCGATAGGCATTTCAGATATAGGTGTCGATAGGCATTTCAGATATAGGTGTCGATAGGCATTTCAAATATAGGTGCTGATAGGCATTTCAGATGTAGTTTCTGATAGGCATTTCAAAAATAGGTGTCGATAGGCATTTCAGATATAGGTGTCGATAGGCATTTCAGATATAGGTGTCGATAGGCATTTCAGATATAGGTGTCGATAGGCATTTTAGATATAGGTGTCGATAGGCATTTCAGATATAGGTGTCGATAGGCCTTTCAGATATAGGTGCCGATAGGCATTTCAGATATAGTTGCCGATTGGCATTTTAAAAATAGGTGCCGATAGGCATTTCAGATATAGAAGCCGATAGGCATTTCAAATATAGGTGCCGATAGGCATTCCAGATATGGTTGCCGATAGGCATTTCAAATATAGGTGCTGATAGGCATTTCAGATGTAGTTTCCGATAGGCATTTTAAAAATCGGTGTCGATAGGCATTTTAGATATAGGTGTCGATAGGCATTTCAGATATAGGTGTCGATAGGCATTTCAGATATAGGTGTCGATAGGCATTTCAGATATAGGTGTCGATAGGCATTTCAGATATAGGTGTCGATAGGCATTTCAGATATAGGTGTCGATAGGCATTTCAGATATAGGTGTCGATAGGCCTTTCAGATATAGGTGCCGATAGGCATTTCAGATATAGTTGCCGATTGGCATTTTAAAAATAGGTGCCGATAGGCATTTCAGATATAGAAGCCGATAGGCATTTCAAATATAGGTGCCGATAGGCATTCCAGATATGGTTGCCGATAGGCATTTCAAATATAGGTGCTGATAGGCATTTCAGATGTAGTTTCCGATAGGCATTTCTAAAATAGGTGTCGATAGGCATTTCAGATATAGGTGTCGATAGGCATTTCAGATATAGGTGTCGATAGGCATTTCAGATATAGGTGTCGATAGGCATTTTAGATATAGGTGTCGATAGGCATTTCAGATAAAGGTGTCGATAGGCATTTCAGATATAGGTGTCGATAGGCATTTCAGATATAGGTGTCGATAGGCATTTCAGATATAGGTGTCGATAGGCATTTCAGATATAGGTGCCGATAGGCATTTCAGATATAGTTGCCGATTAACATTTTAAAAATAGGTGCCGATAGGCATTTCAGATATAGAAGCCGATAGGCATTTCAAATATAGGTGCCGATAGGCATTCCAGATATGGTTGCCGATAGGCATTTCAAATATAGGTGCTGATAGGCATTTCAGATGTAGTTTCCGATAGGCATTTCAAAAATAGGTGTCGATAGGCATTTCAGATATAGGTGTCGATAGGCATTTCAGATATAGGTGTCGATAGGCATTTCAGATATAGGTGCCGATAGGCATTCCAGATATAGTTGCCGATAGGCATTTCAAATATAGGTGCTGATAGGCATTTCAGATGAAGTTTCCGATAGGCATTTCAAAAATAGGTGTCGATAGGCATTTCAGATATAGGTGTCGATAGGCATTTCAGATATAGGTGTCGATAGGCATTTCAGATATAGGTGCCGATAGGCATTTCAGATATAGTTGCCGATTTGCATTTTAAAAATAGGTGCCGATAGGCATTTCAGATATAGAAGCCGATAGGCATTTCAAATATAGGTGCCGATAGGTATTCCAGATATGGTTGCCGATAGGCATTTCAAATATAGGTGCTGATAGGCATTTCAGATGTAGTTTCCGATAGGCATTACAAAAATAGGTGTCGATAGGCATTTCAGATATAGGTGTCGATAGGCATTTCAGATATAGGTGTCGATAGGCATTTCAGATATAGGTGTCGATAGGCATTTCAGATATAGGTGTCGATAGGCATTTCAGATATAGGTGTCGATAGGCATTTCAGATATAGGTGCCGATAGGCATTTCAGATATAGTTGCCGATTGGCATTTTAAAAATAGGTGCCGATAGGCATTTCAGATATAGAAGCCGATAGGCATTTCAAATATAGGTGCCGATAGGCATTCCAGATCTGGTTGCCGATAGGCATTTCAAATATAGGTGCTGATAGGCATTTCAGATGTAGTTTCTGATAGGCATTTCAAAAATAGGTGTCGATAGGCATTTCAGATATAGGTGTCGATAGGCATTTCAGATATAGGTGTCGATAGGCATTTCAGATATAGGTGTCGATAGGCATTTCAGATATAGGTGTCGATAGGCATTTCAGATATAGGTGTCGATAGGCATTTCAGATATAGGTGTCGATAGGCATTTCAGATATAGGTGCCGATAGGCATTTCAGACATAGTTGCCGATTGGCATTTTAAAAATAGGTGCCGATAGGCATTTCAGATATAGAAGCCGATAGGCATTTCAAATATAGGTGCCGATAGGCATTCCAGATATGGTTGCCGATAGGCATTTCAAATATAGGTGCTGATAGGCATTTCAGATGTAGTTTCCGATAGGCATATCAAAAATAGGTGTCGATAGGCATTTCAGATATAGGTGTCGATAGGCATTTCAGATATAGGTGTCGATAGGCATTTCGGATAAAGGTGTCGATAGGCATTTCAGATATGGGTGTCGATAGGCATTTCAGATATAGGTGTCGATAGGCATTTCAGATATAGGTGTCGATAGGCATTTCAGATATAGGTGTCGATAGGCATTTCAGATATAGGTGTCGATAGGCATTTCAGATATAGGTGCCGATAGGCATTTCAGATATAGTTGCCGATTGGCATTTTAAAAATAGGTGCCGATAGGCATTTCAGATATAGAAGCCGATAGGCATTTCAAATATAGGTGCCGATAGGCATTCCAGATATGGTTGCCGATTGGCATTTCAAATATAGGTGCTGATAGGCATTTCAGATGTAGTTTCCGATAGGCATTTCAAAAATAGGTGTCGATAGGCATTTCAGATATAGGTGTCGATAGGCATTTCAGATATAGGTGTCGATAGGCATTTCAGATATAGGTGTCGATAGGCATTTCAGATATAGGTGTCGATAGGCATTTCAGATATAGGTGTCGATAGGCATTTCAGATATAGGTGTCGATAGGCATTTCAGATATAGGTGCCGATAGGCATTTCAGATATAGGTGTCGATAGGCATTTCAGATATAGGTGTCGATAGGCATTTCAGATATAGGTGTCGATAGGCATTTCAGATATAGGTGTCGATAGGCATTTCAGATATAGGTGCCGATAGGCATTTCAGATATAGGTGCCGATAGGCATTTCAGATATAGTTGCCGATTGGCATTTTGAAAATAGGTGCCGATAGGCATTTTAGATATAGAAGCCGATAGGCATTTCAAATATAGGTGCCGAAAGGCATTCCAGATATGGTTGCCGATAGGCATTTCAAATATAGGTGCTGATAGGCATTTCAGATGTAGTTTCCGATAGGCATTTCAAAAATATGAGTCGATAGGCATTTCAGATATAGGTGTCGATAGGCATTTCAGATATAGGTGTCGATAGGCATTTCAGATATAGGTGTCGATAGTCATTTCAGATATAGGTGTCGATAGGCATTTCAGATATAGGTGTCGATAGGCATTTCAGATATAGGTGTCGATAGGCATTTCAGATATAGGTGTCGATTGGCATTTCAGATATAGGTGCCGATAGGCATTTCAGATATAGTTGCCGATTGGCATTTTAAAAATAGGTGCCGATAGGCATTTCAGATATAGAAGCCGATAGGCATTTCAAATATAGGTGCCGATAGGCATTCCAGATATGGTTGCCTATAGGCATTTCAAATATAGGTGCTGATAGGCATTTCAGATGTAGTTTCCGATAGGCATTTCAAAAATCGGTGTCGATAGGCATTTCAGATATAGGTGTCGATAGGCATTTCAGATATAGGTATCGATAGGCATTTCAGATAATAGGTGTCGATAGGCATTTCAGATATAGGTGTCGATAGGCATTTCAGATATAGGTGTCGATAGGCATTTCAGATATAGGTGTCGATAGGCATTTCAGATATAGGTGTCGATAGGCATTTCAGATATAGGTGTCGATAGGCATTTCAGATATAGGTGTCGATAGGCATTTCAGATATAGGTGCCGATAGGCATTTCAGATATAGTTGCCGATTGGCATTTTAAAAATAGGTGCCGATAGGCATTTCAGATATAGAAGCCGATAGGCATTTCAAATATAGGTGCCAATAGGCATTTCAGATATAGGTGTCGATAGGCATTTCAGATATAGGTGTCGATAGGCATTTCAGATATAGGTGTCGATAGGCATTTCAGATATAGGTGTCGATAGGCATTTCAGATATAGGTGTCGATAGGCATTTCAGATATAGGTGTCGATAGGCATTTCAGATATAGGTGTCGATAGGCATTTCAGATATAGGTGTCGATAGGCATTTCAGATATAGGTGTCGATAGGCATTTCAGATATAGGTGCCGATTGGCATTTCAGACATAGTTGCCGATTGGCATTTTAAAAATAGGTGCCGATAGGCATTTCAGATATAGAAGCCGATAGGCATTTCAAATATAGGTGCCGATAGGCATTCCAGATATGGTTGCCGATAGGCATTTCAAATATAGGTGCTGATAGGCATTTCAGATGTAGTTTCCGATAGGCATTTCAAAAATCGGTGTCGATAGGCATTTCAGATATAGGTGTCGATAGGCATTTCAGATATAGGTGTCGATAGGCATTTCAGATATAGGTGTCGATAGGCATTTCAGATATAGGTGTCGATAGGCATTTCAGATATAGGTGTCGATAGGCATTTCAGATATAGGTGTCGATAGGCATTTCAGATATAGGTGTCGATAGGCCTTTCAGATATAGGTGCCGATAGGCATTTCAGATATAGTTACCGATTGGCATTTTAAAAATAGGTGCCGATAGGCATTTTAGATATAGAAGCCGATAGGCATTTCAAATATAGGTGCCGATAGGCATTCCAGATATGGTTGCCGATAGGCATTTCAAATATAGGTGCTGATAGGCATTTCAGATGTAGTTTCCGATAGGCATTTCAAAAATAGGTGTCGATAGGCATTTCAGATATAGGTGTCGATAGGCATTTCAGATATAGGTGTCGATAGGCATTTCAGATATAGGTGTCGATAGGCATTTTTGATATAGGTGTCGATAGGCATTTCATATATAGGTGTCGATAGGCATTTCAGATATAGGTGTCGATAGGCATTTCAGATATAGGTGTCGATAGGCATTTCAGATATAGGTGTCGATAGGCATTTCAGATATAGGTGCCGATAGGCATTTCAGATATAGAAGCCGATAGGCATTTCAAATATAGGTGCCGATAGGCATTCCAGATATGGTTGCCGATAGGCATTTCAAATATAGGTGCTGATAGGTATTTCAGATGTAGTTTCCGATAGGCATTTCAAAAATAGGTGTCGATAGGCATTTCAGATATAGGTGTCGATAGGCATTTTAGATATAGGTGTCGATAGGCATTTCAGATATAGGTGTCGATAGGCATTTCAGATATAGGTGTCGATAGGCATTTCAGATATAGGTGTCGATAGGCATTTCAGATATAGGTGTCGATAGGCATTTCAGATATAGGTGTCGATAGGCATTTCAGATATAGGTGCCAAAAGGCATTTCAGATATAGTTGCCGATTGGCATTTTAAAAATAGGTGCCGATAGGCATTTCAGATATAGAAGCCGATAGGCATTTCAAATATAGGTGCCGATAGGCATTCCAGATATGGTTGCCGATAGGCATTTCAAATATAGGTGCTGATAGGCATTTCAGATGTAGTTTCCGATAGGCATTTCAAAAATAGGTGTCGATAGGCATTTCAGATATAGGTGTCGATAGGCATTTCAGATATAGGTGTCGATAGGCATTTCAGATATAGGTGTCGATAGGCATTTCAGATATAGGTGTCGATAAGCATTTCAGATATAGGTGTCGATAGGCATTTCAGATATAGGTGTCGATAGGCATTTCAGATATAGGTGTCGATAGGCATTTCAGATATAGGTGGTCGATAGGCATTTCAGATATAGGTGTCGATAGGCATTTCAGATATAGGTGTCGATAGGCATTTCATATATAGGTGTCGATAGGCATTTCAGATATAGGTGCCGATAGGCATTTCAGATATAGGTGCCGATAGGCATTTCAGATATAGTTGCCGATTGGCATTTTAAAAATAGGTGCCTATAGGCATTTCAGATATAGAAGCCGATAGGCATTTCAAATATAGGTGCCGATAGGCATTCCAGATATGGTTGCCGATAGGCATTTCAAATATAGGTGCTGATAGGCATTTCAGATGTAGTTTCCGATAGGCATTTCAAAAATAGGTGTCGATAGGCATTTCAGATATAGGTGTCGATAGGCATTTCAGATATAGGTGTCGATAGGCATTTCAGATATAGGTGTCGATAGGCATTTCAGATATAGGTGTCGATAGGCATTTCAGATATAGGTGTCGATAGGCATTTTCAGATATAGGTGTCGATAGGCATTTTCAGATATAGGTGTCGATAGGCATTTCAGATATAGGTGTCGATAGGCATTTCAGATATAGGTGCCGATAGGCATTTCAGATATAGTTGCCGATTGGCATTTTAAAAATAGGTGCCGATAGGCATTTCAGATATAGAAGCCGATAGGCATTTCAAATATAGGTGCCGATAGGCATTCCAGATATGGTTGCCGATAGGCATTTCAAATATAGGTGCTGATAGGCATTTCAGATGTAGTTTCCGATAGGCATTTAAAAAATAGGTGTCGATAGGCATTTCAGATATAGG
>JAVRKA010000933.1:0-37933 GCA_034508555.1 Venustoraphidia nigricollis | reverse complement strand
GTGTCGATAGGCATTTCAGATATAGGTGTCGATAGGCATTTCAGATATAGGTGTCGATAGGCATTTCAGATATAGGTGTCGATAGGCATTTCAGATATAGGTGTCGATAGGCATTTCAGATATAGGTGTCGATAGGCATTTCAGATATAGGTGTCGATAGGCATTTCAGATATAGGTGTCGATAGGCATTTCAGATATAGGTGCCGATAGGCATTTCAGATATAGTTGCCGATTGGCATTTTAAAAATAGGTGCCGATAGGCATTTCAGATATAGAAGCCGATAGGCATTTCAAATATACGTGCCGATAGGCATTCCAGATATGGTTGCCGATAGGCATTTCAAATATAGGTGCTGATAGGCATTTCAGATGTAGTTTCCGATAGGCATTTCAAAAATAGGTGTCGATAGGCATTTCAGATATAGGTGTCGATAGGCATTTCAGATATAGGTGTCGATAGGCATTTCAGATATAGGTGTCGATAGGCATTTCAGATATAGGTGTCGATAGGCATTTCAGATATAGGTGTCGATAGGCATTTCAGATATAGGTGTCGATAGGCATTTCAGATATAGGTGTCGATAGGCATTTCAGATATAGGTGCCGATAGGCATTTCAGATATAGTTGCCGATTGGCATTTTAAAAATAGGTGCCGATAGGCATTTCAGATATAGAAGCCGATAGGCATTTCAAATATAGGTGCCGATAGGCATTCCAGATATGGTTGCCGATAGGCATTTCAAATATAGGTGCTGATAGGCATTTCAGATGTAGTTTCCGATAGGCATTTCAAAAATAGGTGTCGATAGGCATTTCAGATATAGGTGTCGATAGGCATTTCAGATATAGGTGTCGATAGGCATTTCAGATATAGGTGTCGATAGGCATTTCAGATATAGGTGTCGATAGGCATTTCAGATATAGGTGTCGATAGGCATTTCAGATATAGGTGTCGATAGGCATTTCAGATATAGGTGTCGATAGGCATTTCAGATATAGGTGTCGATAGGCATTTCAGATATAGGTGCCGATAGGCATTTCAGATATAGTTGCCGATTGGCAATTTAAAAATAGGTGCCGATAGGCATTTCAGATATAGAAGCCGATAGGCATTTCAAATATAGGTGCCGATAGGCATTCCAGATATGGTTGCCGATAGGCATTTCAAATATAGGTGCTGATAGGCATTTCAGATGTAGTTTCCGATAGGCATTTCAAAAATAGGTGTCGATAGGCATTTCAGATATAGGTTTCGATAGGCATTTCAGATATAGGTGTCGATAGGCATTTCAGATATAGGTGTCGATAGGCATTTCAGATATAGGTGTCGATAGGCATTTCAGATATAGGTGTCGATAGGCATTTCAGATATAGGTGTTGATAGGCATTTCAGATATAGGTGTCGATAGGCATTTCAGATATAGGTGCCGATAGGCATTTCAGATATAGTTGCCGATTGGCATTTTAAAAATAGGTGCCGATAGGCATTTCAGATATAGAAGCCGATAGGCATTTCAAATATAGGTGCCGATAGGCATTCCAGATATGGTTGCCGATAGGCATTTCAAATATAGGTGCTGATAGGCATTTCAGATGTAGTTTCCGATAGGCATTTCAAAAATAGGTGTCGATAGGCATTTCAGATATAGGTGTCGATAGGCATTTCAGATATAGGTGTCGATAGGCATTTCAGATATAGGTGTCGATAGGCATTTCAGATATAGGTGTCGATAGGCTTTTCAGATATAGGTGTCGATAGGCATTTCAGATATAGGTGTCGATAGGCATTTCAGATATAGGTGTCGATAGGCATTTCAGATATAGGTGCCGATAGGCATTTCAGATATAGTTGCTGATTGGCATTTTAAAAATAGGTGCCGATAGGCATTTCAGATATAGAAGCCGATAGGCATTTCAAATATAGGTGCCGATAGGCATTCCAGATATGGTTGCCGATAGGCATTCCAAATATAGGTGCTGATAGGCATTTCAGATGTAGTTTCCGATAGGCATTTCAAAAATAGGTGTCGATAGGCATTTCAGATATAGGTGTCGATAGGCATTTCAGATATAGGTGTCGATAGGCATTTCAGATATAGGTGTCGATAGGCATTTCAGATATAGGTGTCGATAGGCATTTCAGATATAGGTGTCGATAGGCATTTCAGATATAGGTGTCGATAGGCATTTCAGATATAGGTGTCGATAGGCATTTCAGATATAGGTGTCGATAGGCATTTCAGATATAGGTGTCGATAGGCATTTCAGATATAGGTGTCGATAGGCATTTCAGATATAGGTGTCGATAGGCATTTCAGATATAGGTGCCGATAGGCATTTCAGATATAGTTGCCGATTGGCATTTTAAAAATAGGTGCCGATAGGCATTTCAGATATAGAAGCCGATAGGCATTTCAAATATAGGTGACGATAGGCATTCCAGATATGGTTGCCGATAGGCATTTCAAATATAGGTGCTGATAGGCATTTCAGATGTAGTTTCCGATAGGCATTTCAAAAATAGGTGTCGATAGGCATTTCAGATATAGGTGTCGATAGGCATTTCAGATATAGGTGTCGATAGGCATTTCAGATATAGGTGACGATAGGCATTTCAGATATAGGTGTCGATAGGCATTTCAGATATAGGTGTCGATAGGCATTTCAGATATAGGTGTCGATAGGCATTTCAGATATAGGTGTCGATAGGCATTTCAGATATAGGTGTCGATAGGCATTTCAGATAAAGGTGCCGATAGGCATTTTAGATATATTTACCGATTGGCATTTTAAAAATAGGTGCCGATAGGCATTTCAGATATAGAAGCCGATAGGCATTTCAAATATAGGTGCCGATAGGCATTCCAGATATGGTTGCCGATAGGCATTTCAAATATAGGTGCTGATAGGCATTTCAGATGTAGTTTCCGATAGGCATTTCAAAAATAGGTGTCGATAGGCATTTCAGATATAGGTGTCGATAGGCATTTCAGATATAGGTGTCGATAGGCATTTCAGATATAGGTGTCGATAGGCATTTCAGATATAGGTGTCGATAGGCATTTCAGATATAGGTGTCGATAGGCATTTCAGATATAGGTGTCGATAGGCATTTCAGATATAGGTGTCGATAGGCATTTCAGATATAGGTGCCGATAGGCATTTCAGATATAGTTGCCGATTGGCATTTTAAAAATAGGTGCCGATAGGCATTTCAGATATAGAAGCCGATAGGCATTTCAAATATAGGTGCCGATAGGCATTCCAGATATGGTTGCCGATAGGCATTTCAAATATAGGTGCTGATAGGCATTTCAGATGTAGTTTCCGATAGGCATTTCAAAAATAGGTGTCGATAGGCATTTCAGATATAGGTGTCGATAGGCATTTCAGATATATGTGTCGATAGGCATTTCAGATATAGGTGTCGATAGGCATTTCAGATATAGGTGTCGATAGGCATTTCAGATATAGGTGCCGATAGGCATTTCAGATATAGTTGCCGATTGGCAATTTAAAAATAGGTGCCGATAGGCATTTCAGATATAGAAGCCGATAGGCATTTCAAATATAGGTGCCGATAGGCATTCCAGATATGGTTGCCGATAGGCATTTCAAATATAGGTGCTGATAGGCATTTCAGATGTAGTTTCCGATAGGCATTTCAAAAATAGGTGTCGATAGGCATTTCAGATATAGGTGTCGATAGGCATTTCAGATATAGGTGTCGATAGGCATTTCAGATATAGGTGTCGATAGGCATTTCAGATATAGGTGTCGATAGGCATTTCAGATATAGGTGTCGATAGGCATTTCAGATATAGGTGTCGATAGGCATTTCAGATATAGGTGTCGATAGGCATTTCAGATATAGGTGCCGATAGGCATTTCAGATATAGTTGCCGATTGGCATTTTAAAAATAGCTGCCGATAGGCATTTCAGATATAGAAGCCGATAGGCATTTCAAATATAGGTGCCGATAGGCATTCCAGATATGGTTGCCGATAGGCATTTCAAATATAGGTGCTGATAGGCATTTCAGATGTAGTTTCCGATAGGCATTTCAAAAATAGGTGTCGATAGGCATTTCAGATATAGGTGTCGATAGGCATTTCAGATATAGGTGTCGATAGGCATTTCAGATATAGGTGTCGATAGGCATTTCAGATATAGGTGTCGATAGGCTTTTCAGATATAGGTGTCGATAGGCATTTCAGATATAGGTGTCGATAGGCATTTCAGATATAGGTGTCGATAGGCATTTCAGATATAGGTGTCGATAGGCATTTCAGATATAGGTGTCGATAGGCATTTCAGATATAGGTGCCGATAGGCATTTCAGATATAGTTGCCGATTGGCATTTTAAAAATAGGTGCCGATAGGCATTTCAGATATAGAAGCCGATAGGCATTTCAAATATAGGTGCCGATAGGCATTTCAGATATGGTTGCCGATAGGCATTTCAATATAGGTGCTGATAGGCATTTCAGATGTAGTTTCCGATAGGCATTTCAAAAATAGGTGTCGATAGGCATTTCAGATATAGGTGTCGATAGGCATTTCAGATATAGGTGTCGATAGGCATTTCAGATATAGGTGTCGATAGGCATTTCAGATATAGGTGTCGATAGGCATTTCAGATATAGGTGTCGATAGGCATTTCAGATATATGTGTCGATAGGCATTTCAGATATAGGTGTCGATAGGCATTTCAGATATAGGTGTCGATAGGCATTTCAGATATAGGTGCCGATAGGCATTTCAGATATAGTTGCCGATTGGCAATTTAAAAATAGGTGCCGATTGGCATTTTAGATATAGAAGCCGATAGGCATTTCAAATATAGGTGCCGATAGGCATTCCAGATATGGTTGCCGATAGGCATTTCAAATATAGGTGCTGATAGGCATTTCAGATGTAGTTTCCGATAGGCATTTCAAAAATAGGTGTCGATAGGCATTTCAGTTATAGGTGTCGATAGGCATTTCAGATATAGGTGCCGATAGGCATTTCAGATATAGTTGCCGATTGGCATTTTAAAAATAGGTGCCGATAGGCATTTCAGATATAGAAGCCGATAGGCATTTCAAATATAGGTGCCGATAGGCATTCCAGATATAGTTGCCGATAGGCATTTCAAATATAGGTGCTGATAGGCATTTCAGATGTAGTTTCCGATAGGCATTTCAAAAATAGGTGTCGATAGGCATTTCAGATATAGGTGTCGATAGGCATTTCAGATATAGGTGTCTAAAGGCATTTCAGATATAGGTGTCGATAGGCATTTCAGATATAGGTGTCGATAGGCATTTCAGATATAGGTGTCGATAGGCATTTCAGATATAGGTGTCGATAGGCATTTCAGATATAGGTGTCGATAGGCATTTCAGATATAGGTGCCGATAGGCATTTCAGATGTAGTTTCCGATAGGCATTTCAAAAATAGGTGTCGATAGGCATTTCAGATATAGGTGTCGATAGGCATTTCAGATATAGGTGTCGATAGGCATTTCAGATATAGGTGTCGATAGGCATTTTAGATATAGGTGTCGATAGGCATTTCAGATATAGGTGTCGATAGGCATTTCAGATATAGGTGTCGATAGGCATTTTAAATATAGGTGTCGATAGGCATTTCAGATATAGGTGCCGATAGGCATTTCAGATATAGTTGCCGATTGGCATCTTTAAATTGGTGCCGATAGGCATTTCAGATATAGAAGCCGATAGGCATTTCAAATATAGGTGCCGATAGGCATTCCAGATATAGTTGCCGATAGGCATTTCAAATATAGGTGCTGATAGGCATTTCAGATGTAGTTTCCGATAGGCATTTCAAAAATAGGTGTCGATAGGCATTTCAGATATAGGTGTCGATAGGCATTTCAGATATAGGTGTCTAAAGGCATTTCAGATATAGGTGTCGATAGGCATTTCAGATATAGGTGTCGATAGGCATTTCAGATATAGGTGTCGATAGGCATTTCAGATATAGGTGTCGATAGGCATTTTAGATATAGGTGTCGATAAGCATTTCAGATATAGGTGTCGATAGGCATTTCAGATATAGGTGTCGATAGGCATTTTAGATATAGGTGTCGATAGGCATTTCAGATATAGGTGCCGATAGGCATTTCAGATATAGTTGCCGATTGGCATTTTAAAAATAGGTGCCGATAGGCATTTCAGATATAGAAGCCGATAGGCATTTCAAATATAGGTGCCGATAGGCATTCCAGATATAGTTGCCGATAGGCATTTCAAATATAGGTGCTGATAGGCATTTCAGATGTAGTTTCCGATAGGCATTTCAAAAATAGGTGTCGATAGGCATTTCAGATATAGGTGTCGATAGGCATTTCAGATATAGGTGTCTAAAGGCATTTCAGATATAGGTGTCGATAGGCATTTCAGATATAGGTGTCGATAGGCATTTCAGATATAGGTGTCGATAGGCATTTCAGATATAGGTGTCGATAGGCATTTCAGATATAGGTGTCGATAGGCATTTCAGATATAGGTGCCGATAGGCATTTCAGATATAGTTGCCGATTGGCATTTTAAAAATAGGTGCCGATAGGCATTTCAGATATAGAAGCCGATAGGCATTTCAAATATAGGTGACGATAGGCATTCCAGATATGGTTGCCGATAGGCATTTCAAATATAGGTGCTGATAGGCATTTCAGATGTAGTTTCCGATAGGCATTTCAAAAATAGGTGTCGATAGGCATTTCAGATATAGGTGTCGATAGGCATTTCAGATATAGGTGTCGATAGGCATTTCAGATATAGGTGTCGATAGGCATTTCAGATATAGGTGTCGATAGGCATTTCAGATATAGGTGTCGATAGGCATTTCAGATATAGGTGTCGATAGGCATTTCAGATATAGGTGTCGATAGGCATTTCAGATAAAGGTGCCGATAGGCATTTTAGATATATTTACCGATTGGCATTTTAAAAATAGGTGCCGATAGGCATTTCATATATAGAAGCCGATAGGCATTTCAAATATAGGTGCCGATAGGCATTCCAGATATGGTTGCCGATAGGCATTTCAAATATAGGTGCTGATAGGCATTTCAGATGTAGTTTCCGATAGGCATTTCAAAAATAGGTGTCGATAGGCATTTCAGATATAGGTGTCGATAGGCATTTCAGATATAGGTGTCGATAGGCATTTCAGATATAGGTGTCGATAGGCATTTCAGATATAGGTGTCGATAGGCATTTCAGATATAGGTGTCGATAGGCATTTCAGATATAGGTGTCGATAGGCATTTCAGATATAGGTGTCGATAGGCATTTCAGATATAGGTGCCGATAGGCATTTCAGATATAGTTGCCGATTGGCATTTTAAAAATAGGTGCCGATAGGCATTTCAGATATAGAAGCCGATAGGCATTTCAAATATAGGTGCCGATAGGCATTCCAGATATGGTTGCCGATAGGCATTTCAATATAGGTGCTGATAGGCATTTCAGATGTAGTTTCCGATAGGCATTTCAAAAATAGGTGTCGATAGGCATTTCAGATATAGGTGTCGATAGGCATTTCAGATATAGGTGTCGATAGGCATTTCAGATATAGGTGTCGATAGGCATTTTAGATATAGGTGTCGATAGGCATTTCAGATATATGTGTCGATAGGCATTTCAGATATAGGTGTCGATAGGCATTTCAGATATAGGTGTCGATAGGCATTTCAGATATAGGTGCCGATAGGCATTTCAGATATAGTTGCCGATTGGCAATTTAAAAATAGGTGCCGATAGGCATTTTAGATATAGAAGCCGATAGGCATTTCAAATATAGGTGCCGATAGGCATTCCAGATATGGTTGCCGATAGGCATTTCAAATATAGGTGCTGATAGGCATTTCAGATGTAGTTTCCGATAGGCATTTCAAAAATAGGTGTCGATAGGCATTTCAGTTATAGGTGTCGATAGGCATTTCAGATATAGGTGCCGATAGGCATTTCAGATATAGTTGCCGATTGGCATTTTAAAAATAGGTGCCGATAGGCATTTCAGATATAGAAGCCGATAGGCATTTCAAATATAGGTGACGATAGGCATTCCAGATATGGTTGCCGATAGGCATTTCAAATATAGGTGCTGATAGGCATTTCAGATGTAGTTTCCGATAGGCATTTCAAAAATAGGTGTCGATAGGCATTTCAGATATAGGTGTCGATAGGCATTTCAGATATAGGTATCGATAGGCATTTCAGATATAGGTGACGATAGGCATTTCAGATATAGGTGTCGATAGGCATTTCAGATATAGGTGTCGATAGGCATTTCAGATATAGGTGTCGATAGGCATTTCAGATATAGGTGTCGATAGGCATTTCAGATATAGGTGTCGATAGGCATTTCAGATAAAGGTGCCGATAGGCATTTTAGATATATTTACCGATTGGCATTTTAAAAATAGGTGCCGATAGGCATTTCATATATAGAAGCCGATAGGCATTTCAAATATAGGTGCCGATAGGCATTCCAGATATGGTTGCCGATAGGCATTTCAAATATAGGTGCTGATAGGCATTTCAGATGTAGTTTCCGATAGGCATTTCAAAAATAGGTGTCGATAGGCATTTCAGATATAGGTGTCGATAGGCATTTCAGATATAGGTGTCGATAGGCATTTCAGATATAGGTGTCGATAGGCATTTCAGATATAGGTGTCGATAGGCATTTCAGATATAGGTGTCGATAGGCATTTCAGATATAGGTGTCGATAGGCATTTCAGATATAGGTGTCGATAGGCATTTCAGATATAGGTGTCGATAGGCATTTCAGATATAGGTGTCGATAGGCATTTCAGATATAGGTGCCGATAGGCATTTCAGATATAGTTGCCGATAGGCATTTCAAATATAGGTGCCGATAGGCATTCCAGATATGGTTGCCGATAGGCATTTCAATATAGGTGCTGATAGGCATTTCAGATGTAGTTTCCGATAGGCATTTCAAAAATAGGTGTCGATAGGCATTTCAGATATAGGTGTCGATAGGCATTTCAGATATAGGTGTCGATAGGCATTTCAGATATAGGTGTCGATAGGCATTTTAGATATAGGTGTCGATAGGCATTTCAGATATATGTGTCGATAGGCATTTCAGATATAGGTGTCGATAGGCATTTCAGATATAGGTGTCGATAGGCATTTCAGATATAGGTGCCGATAGGCATTTCAGATATAGTTGCCGATTGGCAATTTAAAAATAGGTGACGATAGGCATTTTAGATATAGAAGCCGATAGGCATTTCAAATATAGGTGCCGATAGGCATTCCAGATATGGTTGCCGATAGGCATTTCAAATATAGGTGCTGATAGGCATTTCAGATGTAGTTTCCGATAGGCATTTCAAAAATAGGTGTCGATAGGCATTTCAGTTATAGGTGTCGATAGGCATTTCAGATATAGGTGCCGATAGGCATTTCAGATATAGTTGCCGATTGGCATTTTAAAAATAGGTGCCGATAGGCATTTCAGATATAGAAGCCGATAGGCATTTCAAATATAGGTGACGATAGGCATTCCAGATATGGTTGCCGATAGGCATTTCAAATATAGGTGCTGATAGGCATTTCAGATGTAGTTTCCGATAGGCATTTCAAAAATAGGTCTCGATAGGCATTTCAGATATAGGTGTCGATAGGCATTTCAGATATAGGTGTCTAAAGGCATTTCAGATATAGGTGTCGATAGGCATTTCAGATATAGGTGTCGATAGGCATTTCAGATATAGGTGTCGATAGGCATTTCAGATATAGGTGTCGATAGGCATTTCAGATATAGGTGTCGATAGGCATTTCAGATATAGGTGCCGATAGGCATTTCAGATGTAGTTTCCGATAGGCATTTCAAAAATAGGTGTCGATAGGCATTTCAGATATAGGTGTCGATAGGCATTTCAGATATAGGTGTCGATAGGCATTTCAGATATAGGTGTCGATAGGCATTTTAGATATAGGTGTCGATAGGCATTTCAGATATAGGTGTCGATAGGCATTTCAGATATAGGTGTCGATAGGCATTTTAGATATAGGTGTCGATAGGCATTTCAGATATAGGTGCCGATAGGCATTTCAGATATAGTTGCCGATTGGCATTTTAAAAATAGGTGCCGATAGGCATTTCAGATATAGAAGCCGATAGGCATTTCAAATATAGGTGCCGATAGGCATTCCAGATATGGTTGCCGATAGGCATTTCAAATATAGGTGCTGATAGGCATTTGAGATGTAGTTTCCGATAGGCATTTCAAAAATAGGTGTCGATAGGCATTTCAGATATAGGTGTCGATAGGCATTTCAGATATAGGTGTCGATAGGCATTTCAGATATAGGTGTCGATAGGCATTTCAGATATAGGTGTCGATAGGCATTTCAGATATAGGTGTCGATAGGCATTTCAGATATAGGTGTCGATAGGCATTTCAGATATAGGTGTCGATAGGCATTTCAGATATAGTTGCCGATAGGCATTTCAAATATAGGTGCCGATAGGCATTCCAGATATGGTTGCCGATAGGCATTTCAATATAGGTGCTGATAGGCATTTCAGATGTAGTTTCCGATAGGCATTTCAAAAATAGGTGTCGATAGGCATTTCAGATATAGGTGTCGATAGGCATTTCAGATATAGGTGTCGATAGGCATTTCAGATATAGGTGTCGATAGGCATTTTAGATATAGGTGTCGATAGGCATTTCAGATATATGTGTCGATAGGCATTTCAGATATAGGTGTCGATAGGCATTTCAGATATAGGTGTCGATAGGCATTTCAGATATAGGTGCCGATAGGCATTTCAGATATAGAAGCCGATAGGCATTTCAAATATAGGTGCCGATAGGCATTCCAGATATAGTTGCCGATAGGCATTTCAAATATAGGTGCTGATAGGCATTTCAGATGTAGTTTCCGATAGGCATTTCAAAAATAGGTGTCGATAGGCATTTCAGATATAGGTGTCGATAGGCATTTCAGATATAGGTGTCTAAAGGCATTTCAGATATAGGTGTCGATAGGCATTTCAGATATAGGTGTCGATAGGCATTTCAGATATAGGTGTCGATAGGCATTTCAGATATAGGTGTCGATAGGCATTTCAGATATAGGTGTCGATAGGCATTTCAGATATAGGTGTCGATAGGCATTTCAGATATAAGTGTCGATAGGCATTTCAGATATAGGTGCCGATAGGCATTTCAGATATAGAAGCCGATAGGCATTTCAAATATAGGTGACGATAGGCATTCCAGATATGGTTGCCGATAGGCATTTCAAATATAGGTGCTGATAGGCATTTCAGATGTAGTTTCCGATAGGCATTTCAAAAATAGGTGTCGATAGGCATTTCAGATATAGGTGTCGATAGGCATTTCAGATATAGGTGTCGATAGGCATTTCAGATATAGGTGACGATAGGCATTTCAGATATAGGTGTCGATAGGCATTTCAGATATAGGTGTCGATAGGCATTTCAGATATAGGTGTCGATAGGCATTTCAGATATAGGTGTCGATAGGCATTTCAGATATAGGTGTCGATAGGCATTTCAGATAAAGGTGCCGATAGGCATTTTAGATATATTTACCGATTGGCATTTTAAAAATAGGTGCCGATAGGCATTTCAGATATAGAAGCCGATAGGCATTTCAAATATAGGTGCCGATAGGCATTCCAGATATGGTTGCCGATAGGCATTTCAAATATAGGTGCTGATAGGCATTTCAGATGTAGTTTCCGATAGGCATTTCAAAAATAGGTGTCGATAGGCATTTCAGATATAGGTGTCGATAGGCATTTCAGATATAGGTGTCGATAGGCATTTCAGATATAGGTGTCGATAGGCATTTCAGATATAGGTGTCGATAGGCATTTCAGATATAGGTGTCGATAGGCATTTCAGATATAGGTGTCGATAGGCATTTCAGATATAGGTGCCGATAGGCATTTCAGATATAGTTGCCGATTGGCATTTTAAAAATAGGTGCCGATAGGCATTTCAGATATAGAAGCCGATAGGCATTTCAAATATAGGTGCCGATAGGCATTCCAGATATGGTTGCCGATAGGCATTTCAAATATAGGTGCTGATAGGCATTTGAGTAGTAGTTTCCGATAGGCATTTCAAAAATAGGTGTCGATAGGCATTTCAGATATAGGTGTCGATAGGCATTTCAGATATATGTGTCGATAGGCATTTCAGATATAGGTGTCGATAGGCATTTCAGATATAGGTGTCGATAGGCATTTCAGATATAGGTGCCGATAGGCATTTCAGATATAGTTGCCGATTGGCAATTTAAAAATAGGTGCCGATAGGCATTTCAGATATGGAAGCCGATAGGCATTTCAAATATAGGTGCCGATAGGCATTCCAGATATGGTTGCCGATAGGCATTTCAAATATAGGTGCTGATAGGCATTTCAGATGTAGTTTCCGATAGGCATTTCAAAAATAGGTGTCGATAGGCATTTCAGATATAGGTGTCGATAGGCATTTCAGATATAGGTGTCGATAGGCATTTCAGATATAGGTGTCGATAGGCATTTCAGATATAGGTGTCGATAGGCATTTCAGATATAGGTGTCGATAGGCATTTCAGATATAGGTGTCGATAGGCATTTCAGATATAGGTGTCGATAGGCATTTCAGATATAGGTGCCGATAGGCATTTCAGATATAGTTGCCGATTGGCATTTTAAAAATAGCTGCCGATAGGCATTTCAGATATAGAAGCCGATAGGCATTTCAAATATAGGTGCCGATAGGCATTCCAGATATGGTTGCCGATAGGCATTTCAAATATAGGTGCTGATAGGCATTTCAGATGTAGTTTCCGATAGGCATTTCAAAAATAGGTGTCGATAGGCATTTCAGATATAGGTGTCGATAGGCATTTCAGATATAGGTGTCGATAGGCATTTCAGATATAGGTGTCGATAGGCATTTCAGATATAGGTGTCGATAGGCTTTTCAGATATAGGTGTCGATAGGCATTTCAGATATAGGTGTCGATAGGCATTTCAGATATAGGTGTCGATAGGCATTTCAGATATAGGTGCCGATAGGCATTTCAGATATAGTTGCCGATTGGCATTTTAAAAATAGGTGCCGATAGGCATTTTAGATATAGAAGCCGATAGGCATTTCAAATATAGGTGCCGATAGGCATTCCAGATATGGTTGCCGATAGGCATTTCAAATATAGGTGCTGATAGGCATTTCAGATGTAGTTTCCGATAGGCATTTCAGATATAGGTGTCGATAGGCATTTCAGATATAGGTGTCGATAGGCATTTCAGATATAGGTGTCGATAGGCATTTCAGATATAGGTGTCGATAGGCATTTCAGATATAGGTGTCGATAGGCATTTCAGATATAGGTGTCGATAGGCATTTCAGATATAAGTGTCGATAGGCATTTCAGATATAGGTGCCGATAGGCATTTCAGATATAGTTGCCGATTGGCATTTTAAAAATAGGTGCCGATAGGCATTTCAGATATAGAAGCCGATAGGCATTTCAAATATAGGTGCCGATAGGCATTCCAGATATGGTTGCCGATAGGCATTTCAAATATAGGTGCTGATAGGCATTTCAGATGTAGTTTCCGATAGGCATTTCAAAAATAGGTGTCGATAAACATTTCAGATATAGGTGTCGATAGGCATTTCAGATATAGGTGTCGATAGGCATTTCAGATATAGGTGTCGATAGGCATTTCAGATGTAGTTTCCGATAGGCATTTCAAAAATAGGTGTCGATAGGCATTTCAGATATAGGTGTCGATAGGCATTTCAGATATAGGTGTCGATAGGCATTTCAGATATAGGTGTCGATAGGCATTTCAGATATAGGTGTCGATAGGCATTTCAGATATAGGTGACGATAGGCATTTCAGATATAGGTGACGATAGGCATTTCAGATATAGGTGTCGATAGGCATTTCAGATATAGGTGTCGATAGGCATTTCAGATATAGGTGTCGATAGGCATTTCAGATATAGGTGTCGATAAGCATTTCAGATATTGGTGTCGATAGGCATTTCAGATATAGGTGCCGATAGGCATTTCAGATATAGTTACCGATTGGCATTTTAATAATAGGTGCCGATAGGCATTTCAGATATAGAAGCCAATAGGCATTTCAAATATAGGTGCCGATAGGCATTCCAGATATGGTTGCCGATAGGCATTTCAAATATAGGTGCTGATAGGCATTTCAGATGTAGTTTCCGATAGGCATTTCAAAAATAGGTGTCGATAGGCATTTCAGATATAGGTGTCGATAGGCATTTCAGATATAGGTGTCGATAGGCATTTCAGATATAGGTGTCGATAGGCATTTCAAATATAGGTGTCGATAGGCATTTCAGATATAGGTGTCGATAGGCATTTCAGATATAGGTGTCGATAGGCATTTCAGATATAGGTGTCGATAGGCATTTCAGTAATAGGTGCCGATAAGCATTTCAGATATAGTTGCCGATTGGCATTTTAAAAATAGGTGCCGATAGGCATTTCAGATATAGAAGCCGATAGGCATTTCAAATATAGGGGCCGATAGGCATTCCAGATATGGTTGCCGATAGGCATTTCAAATATAGGTGCTGATAGGCATTTCAGATGTAGTTTCCGATAGGCATTTCAAAAATAGGTGTCGATAGGCATTTCAGATATAGGTGTCGATAGGCATTTCAGATATAGGTGTCGATAGGCATTTCAGATATAAGTGTCGATAGGCATTTCAGATATAAGTGTCGATAGGCATTTCAGATATAGGTGTCGATAGGCATTTCAGATATAGGTGTCGATAGGCATTTCAGATATAGGTGTCGATAGGCATTTCAGATATAGGTGCCGATAGGCATTTCAGATATAGTTGCCGATTGGCATTTTAAAAATAGGTGCCGATAGGCATTTCAGATATAGAAGCCGATAGGCATTTCAAATATACGTGCCGATAGGCATTCCAGATATGGTTGCCGATAGGCATTTTAAATATAGGTGCTGATAGGCATTTCAGATGTAGTTTCCGATAGGCATTTCAAAAATAGGTGTCGATAGGCATTTCAGATAAAGGTGTCGATAGGCATTTCAGATATAGGTGTCGATAGGCATTTCAGATATAGGTGTCGATAGGCATTTCAGATATAGGTGTCGATAGGCATTTCAGATATAGGTGTCGATAGGGATTTCAGATATAGGTGTCGATAGGCATTTCAGATATAGGTGTCGATAGGCATTTCAGATATAGGTGCCGATAGGCATTTCAGATATAGTTGCCGATTGGCATTTTAAAAATAGGTGCCGATAGGCATTTCAGATATAGAAGCCGATAGGCATTTCAAATATAGGTGCCGATAGGCATTCCAGATATGGTTGCCGATAGGCATTTCAAATATAGGTGCTGATAGGCATTTCAGATGTAGTTTCCGATAGGCATTTCAAAAATAGGTGTCGATAGGCATTTCAGATATAGGTGTCGATAGGCATTTCAGATATAGGTGTCGATAGGCATTTCAGATATAGGTGTCGATAGGCATTTCAGATATAGGTGTCGATAGGCATTTCAGATATAGGTGTCGATAGGCATTTCAGATATAGGTGTCGATAGGCATTTCAGATATAGGTGTCGATAGGCATTTCAGATATAGGTGTCGATAGGCATTTCAGATATAGGTGCCGATAGGCATTTCAGATATAGTTGCCGATTGGCAATTTAAAAATAGGTGCCGATAGGCATTTCAGATATAGAAGCCGATAGGCATTTCAAATATAGGTGCCGATAGGCATTCCAGATATGGTTGCCGATAGGCATTTCAAATATAGGTGCTGATAGGCATTTCAGATGTAGTTTCCGATAGGCATTTCAAAAATAGGTGTCGATAGGCATTTCAGATATAGGTTTCGATAGGCATTTCAGATATAGGTGTCGATAGGCATTTCAGATATAGGTGTCGATAGGCATTTCAGATATAGGTGTCGATAGGCATTTCAGATATAGGTGTCGATAGGCATTTCAGATATAGGTGTTGATAGGCATTCAGATATAGGTGTCGATAGGCATTTCAGATATAGGTGCCGATAGGCATTTCAGATATAGTTGCCGATTGGCATTTTAAAAATAGGTGCCGATAGGCATTTCAGATATAGAAGCCGATAGGCATTTCAAATATAGGTGCCGATAGGCATTCCAGATATGGTTGCCGATAGGCATTTCAAATATAGGTGCTGATAGGCATTTCAGATGTAGTTTCCGATAGGCATTTCAAAAATAGGTGTCGATAGGCATTTCAGATATAGGTGTCGATAGGCATTTCAGATATAGGTGTCGATAGGCATTTCAGATATAGGTGTCGATAGGCATTTCAGATATAGGTGTCGATAGGCTTTTCAGATATAGGTGTCGATAGGCATTTCAGATATAGGTGTCGATAGGCATTTCAGATATAGGTGTCGATAGGCATTTCAGATATAGGTGCCGATAGGCATTTCAGATATAGTTGCTGATTGGCATTTTAAAAATAGGTGCCGATAGGCATTTCAGATATAGAAGCCGATAGGCATTTCAAATATAGGTGCCGATAGGCATTCCAGATATGGTTGCCGATAGGCATTTCAGATGTAGTTTCCGATAGGCATTTCAAAAATAGGTGTCGATAGGCATTTCAGATATAGGTGTCGATAGGCATTTCAGATATAGGTGTCGATAGGCATTTCAGATATAGGTGTCGATAGGCATTTCAGATATAGGTGTCGATAGGCATTTCAGATATAGGTGTCGATAGGCATTTCAGATATAGGTGCCGATAGGCATTTCAGGTATAGTTGCCGATTGGCATTTTAAAAATAGGTGCCGATAGGCATTTCAGATATAGAAGCAGATAGGCATTTCAAATATAGGTGCCGATAGGCATCCCAGATATGGTTGCCGATAGGCATTTCAAATATAGGTGCTGATAGGCATTTCAGATGTAGTTTCCGATAGGCATTTCAAAAATAGGTGTCGATAGGCATTTCAGATATAGGTGTCGATAGGCATTTCAGATATAGGTGTCGATAGGCATTTCAGATATAGGTGTCGATAGGCATTTCAGATATAGGTGTCGATAGGCATTTCAGATATAGGTGTCGATAGGCATTTCAGATATAGGTGTCGATAGGCATTTCAGATATAGGTGTCGATAGGCATTTCAGATATAGGTGCCGATAGGCATTTCAGATATAGTTGCCGATTGGCAATTTAAAAATAGGTGCCGATAGGCATTTCAGATATAGAAGCCGATAGGCATTTCAAATATAGGTGCCGATAGGCATTCCAGATATGGTTGCCGATAGGCATTTCAAATATAGGTGCTGATAGGCATTTCAGATGTAGTTTCCGATAGGCATTTCAAAAATAGGTGTCGATAGGCATTTCAGATATAGGTTTCGATAGGCATTTCAGATATAGGTGTCGATAGGCATTTCAGATATAGGTGTCGATAGGCATTTCAGATATAGGTGTCGATAGGCATTTCAGATATAGGTGTCGATAGGCATTTCAGATATAGGTGTTGATAGGCATTTCAGATATAGGTGTCGATAGGCATTTCAGATATAGGTGCCGATAGGCATTTCAGATATAGTTGCCGATTGGCATTTTAAAAATAGGTGCCGATAGGCATTTCAGATATAGAAGCCGATAGGCATTTCAAATATAGGTGCCGATAGGCATTCCAGATATGGTTGCCGATAGGCATTTCAAATATAGGTGCTGATAGGCATTTCAGATGTAGTTTCCGATAGGCATTTCAAAAATAGGTGTCGATAGGCATTTCAGATATAGGTGTCGATAGGCATTTCAGATATAGGTGTCGATAGGCATTTCAGATATAGGTGTCGATAGGCATTTCAGATATAGGTGTCGATAGGCTTTTCAGATATAGGTGTCGATAGGCATTTCAGATATAGGTGTCGATAGGCATTTCAGATATAGGTGTCGATAGGCATTTCAGATATAGGTGCCGATAGGCATTTCAGATATAGTTGCTGATTGGCATTTTAAAAATAGGTGCCGATAGGCATTTCAGATATAGAAGCCGATAGGCATTTCAAATATAGGTGCCGATAGGCATTCCAGATATGGTTGCCGATAGGCATTTCAGATGTAGTTTCCGATAGGCATTTCAAAAATAGGTGTCGATAGGCATTTCAGATATAGGTGTCGATAGGCATTTCAGATATAGGTGTCGATAGGCATTTCAGATATAGGTGTCGATAGGCATTTCAGATATAGGTGTCGATAGGCATTTCAGATATAGGTGTCGATAGGCATTTCAGATATAGGTGCCGATAGGCATTTCAGGTATAGTTGCCGATTGGCATTTTAAAAATAGGTGCCGATAGGCATTTCAGATATAGAAGCAGATAGGCATTTCAAATATAGGTGCCGATAGGCATCCCAGATATGGTTGCCGATAGGCATTTCAAATATAGGTGCTGATAGGCATTTCAGATGTAGATTCCGATAGGCATTTCAAAAATAGGTGTCGATACGCATTTCAGATATAGGTGTCGATAGGCATTTCAGATATAGGTGTCGATAGGCATTTCAGATATAGGTGTCGATAGGCATTTTAGATATAGGTGTCGATAGGCATTTCAGATGTAGGTGTCGATAGGCATTTCAGATATAGGTGTCGATAGGCATTTTAGATATAGGTGTCGATAGGCATTTCAGATATAGGTGCCGATAGGCATTTCAGATATAGTTGCCGATTGGCATTTTAAAAATAGGTGCCGATAGGCATTTCAGATATAGAAGCCGATAGGCATTTCAAATATAGGTGCCGATAGGCATTCCAGATATAGTTGCCGATAGGCATTTCAAATATAGGTGCTGATAGGCATTTCAGATGTAGTTTCCGATAGGCATTTCAAAAATAGGTGTCGATAGGCATTTCAGATATAGGTGTCGATAGGCATTTCAGATATAGGTGTCTAAAGGCATTTCAGATATAGGTGTCGATAGGCATTTCAGATATACGTGTCGATAGGCATTTCAGATATAGGTGTCGATAGGCATTTCAGATATAGGTGTCGATAGGCATTTCAGATATAGGTGTCGATAGGCATTTCAGATATAGGTGCCGATAGGCATTTCAGATATAGTTGCCGATTGGCATTTTAAAAATAGGTGCCGATAGGCATTTCAGATATAGAAGCCGATAGGCATTTCAAATATAGGTGACGATAGGCATTCCAGATATGGTTGCCGATAGGCATTTCAAATATAGGTGCTGATAGGCATTTCAGATGTAGTTTCCGATAGGCATTTCAAAAATAGGTGTCGATAGGCATTTCAGATATAGGTGTCGATAGGCATTTCAGATATAGGTGTCGATAGGCATTTCAGATATAGGTGACGATAGGCATTTCAGATATAGGTGTCGATAGGCATTTCAGATATAGGTGTCGATAGGCATTTCAGATATAGGTGTCGATAGGCATTTCAGATATAGGTGTCGATAGGCATTTCAGATATAGGTGTCGATAGGCATTTCAGATAAAGGTGCCGATAGGCATTTTAGATATATTTACCGATTGGCATTTTAAAAATAGGTGCCGATAGGCATTTCAGATATAGAAGCCGATAGGCATTTCAAATATAGGTGCCGATAGGCATTCCAGATATGGTTGCCGATAGGCATTTCAAATATAGGTGCTGATAGGCATTTCAGATGTAGTTTCCGATAGGCATTTCAAAAATAGGTGTCGATAGGCATTTCAGATATAGGTGTCGATAGGCATTTCAGATATAGGTGTCGATAGGCATTTCATATATAGGTGTCGATAGGCATTTCAGATATAGGTGTCGATAGGCATTTCAGATATAGGTGTCGATAGGCATTTCAGATATAGGTGTCGATAGGCATTTCAGATATAGGTGTCGATAGGCATTTCAGATATAGGTGCCGATAGGCATTTCAGATATAGTTGCAGATTGGCATTTTAAAAATAGGTGCCGATAGGCATTTCAGATATAGAAGCCGATAGGCATTTCAAATATAGGTGCCGATAGGCATTTCAGATATGGTTGCCGATAGGCATTTCAATATAGGTGCTGATAGGCATTTCAGATGTAGTTTCCGATAGGCATTTCAAAAATAGGTGTCGATAGGCATTTCAGATATAGGTGTCGATAGGCATTTCAGATATAGGTGTCGATAGGCATTTCAGATATAGGTGTCGATAGGCATTTCAGATATAGGTGTCGATAGGCATTTCAGATATAGGTGTCGATAGGCATTTCAGATATATGTGTCGATAGGCATTTCAGATATAGGTGTCGATAGGCATTTCAGATATAGGTGTCGATAGGCATTTCAGATATAGAAGCCGATAGGCATTTCAAATATAGGTGCCGATAGGCATTCCAGATATAGTTGCCGATAGGCATTTCAAATATAGGTGCTGATAGGCATTTCAGATGTAGTTTCCGATAGGCATTTCAAAAATAGGTGTCGATAGGCATTTCAGATATAGGTGTCGATAGGCATTTCAGATATAGGTGTCTAAAGGCATTTCAGATATAGGTGTCGATAGGCATTTCAGATATAGGTGTCGATAGGCATTTCAGATATAGGTGTCGATAGGCATTTCAGATATAGGTGTCGATAGGCATTTCAGATATAGGTGCCGATAGGTATTTCAGATATAGTTGCCGATTGGCATTTTAAAAATAGGTGCCGATAGGCATTTCAGATATAGAAGCCGATAGGCATTTCAAATATAGGTGACGATAGGCATTCCAGATATGGTTGCCGATAGGCATTTCAAATATAGGTGCTGATAGGCATTTCAGATGTAGTTTCCGATAGGCATTTCAAAAATAGGTGTCGATAGGCATTTCAGATATAGGTGTCGATAGGCATTTCAGATATAGGTGTCGATAGGCATTTCAGATATAGGTGACGATAGGCATTTCAGATATAGGTGTCGATAGGCATTTCAGATATAGGTGTCGATAGGCATTTCAGATATAGGTGTCGATAGGCATTTCAGATATAGGTGTCGATAGGCATTTCAGATATAGGTGTCGATAGGCATTTCAGATAAAGGTGCCGATAGGCATTTTAGATATATTTACCGATTGGCATTTTAAAAATAGGTGCCGATAGGCATTTCATATATAGAAGCCGATAGGCATTTCAAATATAGGTGCCGATAGGCATTCCAGATATGGTTGCCGATAGGCATTTCAAATATAGGTGCTGATAGGCATTTCAGATGTAGTTTCCGATAGGCATTTCAAAAATAGGTGTCGATAGGCATTTCAGATATAGGTGTCGATAGGCATTTCAGATATAGGTGTCGATAGGCATTTCAGATATAGGTGTCGATAGGCATTTCAGATATAGGTGTCGATAGGCATTTCAGATATAGGTGTCGATAGGCATTTCAGATATAGGTGTCGATAGGCATTTCAGATATAGGTGTCGATAGGCATTTCAGATATAGGTGCCGATAGGCATTTCAGATATAGTTGCCGATTGGCATTTTAAAAATAGGTGCCGATAGGCATTTCAGATATAGAAGCCGATAGGCATTTCAAATATAGGTGCCGATAGGCATTCCAGATATGGTTGCCGATAGGCATTTCAATATAGGTGCTGATAGGCATTTCAGATGTAGTTTCCGATAGGCATTTCAAAAATAGGTGTCGATAGGCATTTCAGATATAGGTGTCGATAGGCATTTCAGATATAGGTGTCGATAGGCATTTCAGATATAGGTGTCGATAGGCATTTTAGATATAGGTGTCGATAGGCATTTCAGATATATGTGTCGATAGGCATTTCAGATATAGGTGTCGATAGGCATTTCAGATATAGGTGTCGATAGGCATTTCAGATATAGGTGCCGATAGGCATTTCAGATATAGTTGCCGATTGGCAATTTAAAAATAGGTGCCGATAGGCATTTTAGATATAGAAGCCGATAGGTATTTCAAATATAGGTGCCGATAGGCATTCCAGATATGGTTGCCGATAGGCATTTCAAATATAGGTGCTGATAGGCATTTCAGATGTAGTTTCCGATAGGCATTTCAAAAATAGGTGTCGATAGGCATTTCAGTTATAGGTGTCGATAGGCATTTCAGATATAGGTGCCGATAGGCATTTCAGATATAGTTGCCGATTGGCATTTTAAAAATAGGTGCCGATAGGCATTTCAGATATAGAAGCCGATAGGCATTTCAAATATAGGTGCCGATAGGCATTCCAGATATAGTTGCCGATAGGCATTTCAAATATAGGTGCTGATAGGCATTTCAGATGTAGTTTCCGATAGGCATTTCAAAAATAGGTCTTGATAGGCATTTCAGATATAGGTGTCGATAGGCATTTCAGATATAGGTGTCTAAAGGCATTTCAGATATAGGTGTCGATAGGCATTTCAGATATAGGTGTCGATAGGCATTTCAGATATAGGTGTCGATAGGCATTTCAGATATAGGTGTCGATAGGCATTTCAGATATAGGTGTCGATAGGCATTTCAGATATAGGTGCCGATAGGCATTTCAGATGTAGTTTCCGATAGGCATTTCAAAAATAGGTGTCGATAGGCATTTCAGATATAGGTGTCGATAGGCATTTCAGATATAGGTGTCGATAGGCATTTCAGATATAGGTGTCGATAGGCATTTTAGATATAGGTGTCGATAGGCATTTCAGATATAGGTGTCGATAGGCATTTCAGATATAGGTGTCGATAGGCATTTTAGATATAGGTGTCGATAGGCATTTCAGATATAGGTGCCGATAGGCATTTCAGATATAGTTGCCGATTGGCATTTTAAAAATAGGTGCCGATAGGCATTTCAGATATAGAAGCCGATAGGCATTTCAAATATAGGTGCCGATAGGCATTCCAGATATAGTTGCCGATAGGCATTTCAAATATAGGTGCTGATAGGCATTTCAGATGTAGTTTCCGATAGGCATTTCAAAAATAGGTGTCGATAGGCATTTCAGATATAGGTGTCGATAGGCATTTCAGATATAGGTGTCGATAGGCATTTCAGATATAGGTGCCGATAGGCATTTCAGATATAGATGCCGATTGGCATTTTAAAAATAGGTGCCGATAGGCATTTCAGATATAGAAGCCGATAGGCATTTCAAATATAGGTGACGATAGGCATTCCAGATATGGTTGCCGATAGGCATTTCAAATATAGGTGCTGATAGGCATTTCAGATGTAGTTTCCTATAGGCATTTCAAAAATAGGTGTCGATAGGCATTTCAGATATAGGTGTCGATAGGCATTTCAGATATAGGTGTCGATAGGCATTTCAGATATAGGTGTTGATAGGCATTTCAGATATAGGTGTCGATAGGCATTTCAGATATAGGTGTCGATAGGCATTTCAGATATAGGTGTCGATAGGCATTTCAGATATAGGTGTCGATAGGCATTTCAGATATAGGTGTCGATAGGCATTTCAGATAAAGGTGCCGATAGGCATTTTAGATATATTTACCGATTGGCATTTTAAAAATAGGTGCCGATAGGCATTTCAGATATAGAAGCCGATAGGCATTTCAAATATAGGTGCCGATAGGCATTCCAGATATGGTTGCCGATAGGCATTTCAAATATAGGTGCTGATAGGCATTTCAGATGTAGTTTCCGATAGGCATTTCAAAAATAGGTGTCGATAGGCATTTCAGATATAGGTGTCGATAGGCATTTCAGATATAGGTGTCGATAGGCATTTCAGATATAGGTGTCGATAGGCATTTCAGATATAGGTGTCGATAGGCATTTCAGATATAGGTGTCGATAGGCATTTCAGATATAGGTGTCGATAGGCATTTCAGATATAGGTGTCGATAGGCATTTCAGATATAGGTGCCGATAGGCATTTCAGATATAGTTGCCGATTGGCATTTTAAAAATAGGTGCCGATAGGCATTTCAGATATAGAAGCCGATAGGCATTTCAAATATAGGTGCCGATAGGCATTCCAGATATGGTTGCCGATAGGCATTTCAAATATAGGTGCTGATAGGCATTTCAGATGTAGTTTCCGATAGGCATTTCAAAAATAGGTGTCGATAGGCATTTCAGATATAGGTGTCGATAGGCATTTCAGATATATGTGTCGATAGGCATTTCAGATATAGGTGTCGATAGGCATTTCAGATATAGGTGTCGATAGGCATTTCAGATATAGGTGCCGATAGGCATTTCAGATATAGTTGCCGATTGGCAATTTAAAAATAGGTGCCGATAGGCATTTCAGATATAGAAGCCGATAGGCATTTCAAATATAGGTGCCGATAGGCATTCCAGATATGGTTGCCGATAGGCATTTCAAATATAGGTGCTGATAGGCATTTCAGATGTAGTTTCCGATAGGCATTTCAAAAATAGGTGTCGATAGGCATTTCAGATATAGGTGTCGATAGGCATTTCAGATATAGGTGTCGATAGGCATTTCAGATATAGGTGTCGATAGGCATTTCAGATATAGGTGTCGATAGGCATTTCAGATATAGGTGTCGATAGGCATTTCAGATATAGGTGTCGATAGGCATTTCAGATATAGGTGTCGATAGGCATTTCAGATATAGGTGCCGATTGGCATTTCAGATATAGTTGCCGATTGGCATTTTAAAAATAGCTGCCGATAGGCATTTCAGATATAGAAGCCGATAGGCATTTCAAATATAGGTGCCGATAGGCATTCCAGATATGGTTGCCGATAGGCATTTCAAATATAGGTGCTGATAGGCATTTCAGATGTAGTTTCCGATAGGCATTTCAAAAATAGGTGTCGATAGGCATTTCAGATATAGGTGTCGATAGGCATTTCAGATATAGGTGTCGATAGGCATTTCAGATATAGGTGTCGATAGGCATTTCAGATATAGGTGTCGATAGGCTTTTCAGATATAGGTGTCGATAGGCATTTCAGATATAGGTGTCGATAGGCATTTCAGATATAGGTGTCGATAGGCATTTCAGATATATGTGCCGATAGGCATTTCAGATATAGTTGCCGATTGGCATTTTAAAAATAGGTGCCGATAGGCATTTCAGATATAGAAGCCGATAGGCATTTCAAATATAGGTGCCGATAGGCATTCCAGATATGGTTGCCGATAGGCATTTCAAATATAGGTGCTGATAGGCATTTCAGATGTAGTTTCCGATAGGCATTTCAAAAATAGGTGTCGATAGGCATTTCAGATATAGGTGTCGATAGGCATTTCAGATATAGGTGTCGATAGGCATTTCAGATATAGGTGTCGATAGGCATTTCAGATATTGGTGTCGATAGGCATTTCAGATATAGGTGTCGATAGGCATTTCAGATATAGGTGTCGATAGGCATTTCAGATATAGGTGTCGATAGGCATTTCAGATATAGGTGTCGATAGGCATTTCAGATATAAGTGTCGATAGGCATTTCAGATATAGGTGCCGATAGGCATTTCAGATATAGTTGCCGATTGGCATTTTAAAAATAGGTGCCGATAGGCATTTCAGATATAGAAGCCGATAGGCATTTCAAATATAGGTGCCGATAGGCATTCCAGATATGGTTGCCGATAGGCATTTCAAATATAGGTGCTGATAGGCATTTCAGATGTAGTTTCCGATAGGCATTTCAAAAATAGGTGTCGATAAACATTTCAGATATAGGTGTCGATAGGCATTTCAGATATAGGTGTCGATAGGCATTTCAGATATAGGTGTCGATAGGCATTTCAGATGTAGTTTCCGATAGGCATTTCAAAAATAGGTGTCGATAGGCATTTCAGATATAGGTGTCGATAGGCATTTCAGATATAGGTGTCGATAGGCATTTCAGATATAGGTGTCGATAGGCATTTCAGATATAGGTGTCGATAGGCATTTCAGATATAGGTGACGATAGGCATTTCAGATATAGGTGACGATAGGCATTTCAGATATAGGTGTCGATAGGCATTTCAGATATAGGTGTCGATAGGCATTTCAGATATAGGTGTCGATAGGCATTTCAGATATAGGTGTCGATAGGCATTTCAGATATTGGTGTCGATAGGCATTTCAGATATAGGTGCCGATAGGCATTTCAGATATAGTTACCGATTGGCATTTTAAAAATAGGTGCCGATAGGCATTTCAGATATAGAAGCCAATAGGCATTTCAAATATAGGTGCCGATAGGCATTCCAGATATGGTTGCCGATAGGCATTTCAAATATAGGTGCTGATAGGCATTTCAGATGTAGTTTCCGATAGGCATTTCAAAAATAGGTGTCGATAGGCATTTCAGATATAGGTGTCGATAGGCATTTCAGATATAGGTGTCGATAGGCATTTCAGATATAGGTGTCGATAGGCATTTCAAATATAGGTGTCGATAGGCATTTCAGATATAGGTGTCGATAGGCATTTCAGATATAGGTGTCGATAGGCATTTCAGATATAGGTGTCGATAGGCATTTCAGTAATAGGTGCCGATAAGCATTTCAGATATAGTTGCCGATTGGCATTTTAAAAATAGGTGCCGATAGGCATTTCAGATATAGAAGCCGATAGGCATTTCAAATATAGGGGCCGATAGGCATTCCAGATATGGTTGCCGATAGGCATTTCAAATATAGGTGCTGATAGGCATTTCAGATGTAGTTTCCGATAGGCATTTCAAAAATAGGTGTCGATAGGCATTTCAGATATAGGTGTCGATAGGCATTTCAGATATAGGTGTCGATAGGCATTTCAGATATAAGTGTCGATAGGCATTTCAGATATAAGTGTCGATAGGCATTTCAGATATAGGTGTCGATAGGCATTTCAGATATAGGTGTCGATAGGCATTTCAGATATAGGTGTCGATAGGCATTTCAGATATAGGTGCCGATAGGCATTTCAGATATAGTTGCCGATTGGCATTTTAAAAATAGGTGCCGATAGGCATTTCAGATATAGAAGCCGATAGGCATTTCAAATATAGGTGCCGATAGGCATTCCAGATATGGTTGCCGATAGGCATTTCAGATGTAGTTTTCGATAGGCATTTCAAAAATAGGTGTCGATAGGCATTTCAGATATAGGTGTCGATAGGCATTTCAGATATAGGTGTCGATAGGCATTTCAGATATAGGTGTCGATAGGCATTTCAGATATAGGTGCCGATAGGCATTTCAGATATAGTTGCCGATTGGCATTTTAAAAATAGGTGCCGATAGGCATTTCAGATATAGAAGCCGATAGGCATTTCAAATATAGGTGCCGATAGGCATTCCAGATATGGTTGCCGATAGGCATTTCAAATATAGGTGCTGATAGGCATTTCAGATGTAGTTTCCGATAGGCATTTCAAAAATAGGTGTCGATAGGCATTTCAGATATAGGTGTCGATAGGCATTTCAGATATAGGTGTCGATAGGCATTTCAGATATAGGTGTCGATAGGCATTTCAGATATAGGTGTCGATAGGCATTTCAGATATAGGTGTCGATAGGCATTTCAGATATAGGTGTCGATAGGCATTTCAGATATAGGTGCCGATAGGCATTTCAGATATAGTTGCCGATTGGCATTTTAAAAATAGGTGCCGATAGGCATTTTAGATATAGAAGCCGATAGGCATTTCAAATATAGGTGCCGATAGGCATTCCAGATATGGTTGCCGATAGGCATTTCAAATATAGGTGCTGATAGGCATTTCAGATGTAGTTTCCGATAGGCATTTCAAAAATAGGTGTCGATAGGCATTTCAGATATAGGTGTCGATAGGCATTTCAGATATAGGTGTCGATAGGCATTTCAGATATAGGTGTCGATAGGCATTTTAGATATAGGTGTCGATAGGCATTTCAGATATAGGTGTCGATAGGCATTTCAGATATAGGTGTCGATAGGCATTTCAGATATAGGTGTCGATAGGCATTTCAGATATAGGTGTCGATAGGCATTTCAGATATAGGTGCCGATAGGCATTTTAGATATAGTTGCCGATTGGCATTTTAAAAATAGGTGCCGATAGGCATTTCAGATATAGAAGCGGATAGGCATTTCAAATATAGGTGCCGATAGGCATTCCAGGTATGGTTGCCGATAGGCATTTCAAATATAGGTGCTGATAGGCATTTCAGATGTAGTTTCCGATAGGCATTTAAAAAATAGGTGTCGATAGGCATTTCAGATATAGGTGTCGATAGGCATTTCAGATATAGGTGTCGATAGGCATTTCAGATATAGGTGTCGATAGGCATTTCAGATATAGGTGTCGATAGGCATTTCAGATATAGGTGTCGATAGGCATTTCAGATATAGGTGTCGATAGGCATTTCAGATATAGGTGTCGATAGGCATTTCAGATATAGGTGCCGATAGGCATTTCAGATATAGGTGCCGATAGGCATTTCAGATATAGTTGCCGATTGGCATTTTAAAAATAGGTGCCGATAGGCATTTCAGATATAGAAGCCGATAGGCATTTCAAATATAGGTGCCGATAGGCATTCCAGATATGGTTGCCGATAGGCATTTCAAATATAGGTGCTGATAGGCATTTCAGATGTAGTTTCCGATAGGCATTTCAAAAATAGGTGTCGATAGGCATTTCAGATATAGGTGTCGATAGGCATTTCAGATATAGGTGTCGATAGGCATTTCAGATATAGGTGTCGATAGGCATTTCAGATGTAGTTTCCGATAGGCATTTCAAAAATAGGTGTCGATAGGCATTTCAGATATAGGTGTCGATAGGCATTTCAGATATAGGTGTCGATAGGCATTTCAGATATAGGTGTCGATAGGCATTTCAGATATAGGTGTCGATAGGCATTTCAGATATAGGTGACGATAGGCATTTCAGATATAGGTGACGATAGGCATTTCAGATATAGGTGTCGATAGGCATTTCAGATATAGGTGTCGATAGGCATTTCAGATATAGGTGTCGATAGGCATTTCAGATATAGGTGTCGATAGGCATTTCAGATATAGGTGTCGATAGGCATTTCAGATATAGGTGCCGATAGGCATTTCAGATATAGGTGTCGATAGGCATTTCAGATATAGGTGTCGATAGGCATTTCAGATATAGGTGCCGATAGGCATTTCAGATATAGGTGTCGATAGGCATTTCAGATATAGGTGTCGATAGGCATTTCAGATATAGGTGTCGATAGGCATTTCAGATATAGGTGTCGATAGGCATTTCAGATATAGGTGACGATAGGCATTTCAGATATAGGTGTCGATAGGCATTTCAGATATAGGTGTCGATAGGCATTTCAGATATAGGTGTCTAAAGGCATTTCAGATATAGGTGTCGATAGGCATTTCAGATATAGGTGTCGATAGGCATTTCAGATATAGGTGTCGATAGGCATTTCAGATATAGGTGTCGATAGGCATTTCAGATATAGGTGTCGATAGGCATTTCAGATATAGGTGCCGATAGGCATTTCAGATGTAGTTTCCGATAGGCATTTCAAAAATAGGTGTCGATAGGCATTTCAGATATAGGTGTCGATAGGCATTTCAGATATAGGTGTCGATAGGCATTTCAGATATAGGTGTCGATAGGCATTTTAGATATAGGTGTCGATAGGCATTTCAGATATAGGTGTCGATAGGCATTTCAGATATAGGTGTCGATAGGCATTTTAGATATAGGTGTCGATAGGCATTTCAGATATAGGTGCCGATAGGCATTTCAGATATAGTTGCCGATTGGCATCTTTAAATTGGTGCCGATAGGCATTTCAGATATAGAAGCCGATAGGCATTTCAAATATAGGTGCCGATAGGCATTCCAGATATAGTTGCCGATAGGCATTTCAAATATAGGTGCTGATAGGCATTTCAGATGTAGTTTCCGATAGGCATTTCAAAAATAGGTGTCGATAGGCATTTCAGATATAGGTGTCGATAGGCATTTCAGATATAGGTGTCTAAAGGCATTTCAGATATAGGTGTCGATAGGCATTTCAGATATAGGTGTCGATAGGCATTTCAGATATAGGTGTCGATAGGCATTTCAGATATAGGTGTCGATAGGCATTTTAGATATAGGTGTCGATAGGCATTTCAGATATAGGTGTCGATAGGCATTTCAGATATAGGTGCCGATAGGCATTTTAGATATAGGTGTCGATAGGCATTTCAGATATAGGTGCCGATAGGCATTTCAGATATAGTTGCCGATTGGCATTTTAAAAATAGGTGCCGATAGGCATTTCAGATATAGAAGCCGATAGGCATTTCAAATATAGGTGCCGATAGGCATTCCAGATATAGTTGCCGATAGGCATTTCAAATATAGGTGCTGATAGGCATTTCAGATGTAGTTTCCGATAGGCATTTCAAAAATAGGTGTCGATAGGCATTTCAGATATAGGTGTCGATAGGCATTTCAGATATAGGTGTCTAAAGGCATTTCAGATATAGGTGTCGATAGGCATTTCAGATATAGGTGTCGATAGGCATTTCAGATATAGGTGTCGATAGGCATTTCAGATATAGGTGTCGATAGGCATTTCAGATATAGGTGTCGATAGGCATTTCAGATATAGGTGCCGATAGGCATTTCAGATATAGTTGCCGATTGGCATTTTAAAAATAGGTGCCGATAGGCATTTCAGATATAGAAGCCGATAGGCATTTCAAATATAGGTGACGATAGGCATTCCAGATATGGTTGCCGATAGGCATTTCAAATATAGGTGCTGATAGGCATTTCAGATGTAGTTTCCGATAGGCATTTCAAAAATAGGTGTCGATAGGCATTTCAGATATAGGTGTCGATAGGCATTTCAGATATAGGTGTCGATAGGCATTTCAGATATAGGTGACGATAGGCATTTCAGATATAGGTGTCGATAGGCATTTCAGATATAGGTGTCGATAGGCATTTCAGATATAGGTGTCGATAGGCATTTCAGATATAGGTGTCGATAGGCATTTCAGATATAGGTGTCGATAGGCATTTCAGATAAAGGTGCCGATAGGCATTTTAGATATATTTACCGATTGGCATTTTAAAAATAGGTGCCGATAGGCATTTCATATATAGAAGCCGATAGGCATTTCAAATATAGGTGCCGATAGGCATTCCAGATATGGTTGCCGATAGGCATTTCAAATATAGGTGCTGATAGGCATTTCAGATGTAGTTTCCGATAGGCATTTCAAAAATAGGTGTCGATAGGCATTTCAGATATAGGTGTCGATAGGCATTTCAGATATAGGTGTCGATAGGCATTTCAGATATAGGTGTCGATAGGCATTTCAGATATAGGTGTCGATAGGCATTTCAGATATAGGTGTCGATAGGCATTTCAGATATAGGTGTCGATAGGCATTTCAGATATAGGTGTCGATAGGCATTTCAGATATAGGTGCCGATAGGCATTTCAGATATAGTTGCCGATTGGCATTTTAAAAATAGGTGCCGATAGGCATTTCAGATATAGAAGCCGATAGGCATTTCAAATATAGGTGCCGATAGGCATTCCAGATATGGTTGCCGATAGGCATTTCAATATAGGTGCTGATAGGCATTTCAGATGTAGTTTCCGATAGGCATTTCAAAAATAGGTGTCGATAGGCATTTCAGATATAGGTGTCGATAGGCATTTCAGATATAGGTGTCGATAGGCATTTCAGATATAGGTGTCGATAGGCATTTTAGATATAGGTGTCGATAGGCATTTCAGATATATGTGTCGATAGGCATTTCAGATATAGGTGTCGATAGGCATTTCAGATATAGGTGTCGATAGGCATTTCAGATATAGGTGCCGATAGGCATTTCAGATATAGTTGCCGATTGGCAATTTAAAAATAGGTGCCGATAGGCATTTTAGATATAGAAGCCGATAGGCATTTCAAATATAGGTGCCGATAGGCATTCCAGATATGGTTGCCGATAGGCATTTCAAATATAGGTGCTGATAGGCATTTCAGATGTAGTTTCCGATAGGCATTTCAAAAATAGGTGTCGATAGGCATTTCAGTTATAGGTGTCGATAGGCATTTCAGATATAGGTGCCGATAGGCATTTCAGATATAGTTGCCGATTGGCATTTTAAAAATAGGTGCCGATAGGCATTTCAGATATAGAAGCCGATAGGCATTTCAAATATAGGTGACGATAGGCATTCCAGATATGGTTGCCGATAGGCATTTCAAATATAGGTGCTGATAGGCATTTCAGATGTAGTTTCCGATAGGCATTTCAAAAATAGGTGTCGATAGGCATTTCAGATATAGGTGTCGATAGGCATTTCAGATATAGGTGTCGATAGGCATTTCAGATATAGGTGACGATAGGCATTTCAGATATAGGTGTCGATAGGCATTTCAGATATAGGTGTCGATAGGCATTTCAGATATAGGTGTCGATAGGCATTTCAGATATAGGTGTCGATAGGCATTTCAGATATAGGTGTCGATAGGCATTTCAGATAAAGGTGCCGATAGGCATTTTAGATATATTTACCGATTGGCATTTTAAAAATAGGTGCCGATAGGCATTTCATATATAGAAGCCGATAGGCATTTCAAATATAGGTGCCGATAGGCATTCCAGATATGGTTGCCGATAGGCATTTCAAATATAGGTGCTGATAGGCATTTCAGATGTAGTTTCCGATAGGCATTTCAAAAATAGGTGTCGATAGGCATTTCAGATATAGGTGTCGATAGGCATTTCAGATATAGGTGTCGATAGGCATTTCAGATATAGGTGTCGATAGGCATTTCAGATATAGGTGTCGATAGGCATTTCAGATATAGGTGTCGATAGGCATTTCAGATATAGGTGTCGATAGGCATTTCAGATATAGGTGTCGATAGGCATTTCAGATATAGGTGCCGATAGGCATTTCAGATATAGTTGCCGATTGGCATTTTAAAAATAGGTGCCGATAGGCATTTCAGATATAGAAGCCGATAGGCATTTCAAATATAGGTGCCGATAGGCATTCCAGATATGGTTGCCGATAGGCATTTCAATATAGGTGCTGATAGGCATTTCAGATGTAGTTTCCGATAGGCATTTCAAAAATAGGTGTCGATAGGCATTTCAGATATAGGTGTCGATAGGCATTTCAGATATAGGTGTCGATAGGCATTTCAGATATAGGTGTCGATAGGCATTTTAGATATAGGTGTCGATAGGCATTTCAGATATATGTGTCGATAGGCATTTCAGATATAGGTGTCGATAGGCATTTCAGATATAGGTGTCGATAGGCATTTCAGATATAGGTGCCGATAGGCATTTCAGATATAGTTGCCGATTGGCAATTTAAAAATAGGTGCCGATAGGCATTTTAGATATAGAAGCCGATAGGCATTTCAAATATAGGTGCCGATAGGCATTCCAGATATGGTTGCCGATAGGCATTTCAAATATAGGTGCTGATAGGCATTTCAGATGTAGTTTCCGATAGGCATTTCAAAAATAGGTGTCGATAGGCATTTCAGTTATAGGTGTCGATAGGCATTTCAGATATAGGTGCCGATAGGCATTTCAGATATAGTTGCCGATTGGCATTTTAAAAATAGGTGCCGATAGGCATTTCAGATATAGAAGCCGATAGGCATTTCAAATATAGGTGCCGATAGGCATTCCAGATATAGTTGCCGATAGGCATTTCAAATATAGGTGCTGATAGGCATTTCAGATGTAGTTTCCGATAGGCATTTCAAAAATAGGTCTCGATAGGCATTTCAGATATAGGTGTCGATAGGCATTTCAGATATAGGTGTCTAAAGGCATTTCAGATATAGGTGTCGATAGGCATTTCAGATATAGGTGTCGATAGGCATTTCAGATATAGGTGTCGATAGGCATTTCAGATATAGGTGTCGATAGGCATTTCAGATATAGGTGTCGATAGGCATTTCAGATATAGGTGCCGATAGGCATTTCAGATGTAGTTTCCGATAGGCATTTCAAAAATAGGTGTCGATAGGCATTTCAGATATAGGTGTCGATAGGCATTTCAGATATAGGTGTCGATAGGCATTTCAGATATAGGTGTCGATAGGCATTTTAGATATAGGTGTCGATAGGCATTTCAGATATAGGTGTCGATAGGCATTTCAGATATAGGTGTCGATAGGCATTTTAGATATAGGTGTCGATAGGCATTTCAGATATAGGTGCCGATAGGCATTTCAGATATAGTTGCCGATTGGCATTTTAAAAATAGGTGCCGATAGGCATTTCAGATATAGAAGCCGATAGGCATTTCAAATATAGGTGCCGATAGGCATTCCAGATATAGTTGCCGATAGGCATTTCAAATATAGGTGCTGATAGGCATTTCAGATGTAGTTTCCGATAGGCATTTCAAAAATAGGTGTCGATAGGCATTTCAGATATAGGTGTCGATAGGCATTTCAGATATAGGTGTCTAAAGGCATTTCAGATATAGGTGTCGATAGGCATTTCAGATATAGGTGTCGATAGGCATTTCAGATATAGGTGTCGATAGGCATTTCAGATATAGGTGTCGATAGGCATTTCAGATATAGGTGTCGATAGGCATTTCAGATATAGGTGCCGATAGGCATTTCAGATATAGTTGCCGATTGGCATTTTAAAAATAGGTGCCGATAGGCATTTCAGATATAGAAGCCGATAGGCATTTCAAATATAGGTGACGATAGGCATTCCAGATATGGTTGCCGATAGGCATTTCAAATATAGGTGCTGATAGGCATTTCAGATGTAGTTTCCGATAGGCATTTCAAAAATAGGTGTCGATAGGCATTTCAGATATAGGTGTCGATAGGCATTTCAGATATAGGTGTCGATAGGCATTTCAGATATAGGTGACGATAGGCATTTCAGATATAGGTGTCGATAGGCATTTCAGATATAGGTGTCGATAGGCATTTCAGATATAGGTGTCGATAGGCATTTCAGATATAGGTGTCGATAGGCATTTCAGATATAGGTGTCGATAGGCATTTCAGATAAAGGTGCCGATAGGCATTTTAGATATATTTACCGATTGGCATTTTAAAAATAGGTGCCGATAGGCATTTCAGATATAGAAGCCGATAGGCATTTCAAATATAGGTGCCGATAGGCATTCCAGATATGGTTGCCGATAGGCATTTCAAATATAGGTGCTGATAGGCATTTCAGATGTAGTTTCCGATAGGCATTTCAAAAATAGGTGTCGATAGGCATTTCAGATATAGGTGTCGATAGGCATTTCAGATATAGGTGTCGATAGGCATTTCAGATATAGGTGTCGATAGGCATTTCAGATATAGGTGTCGATAGGCATTTCAGATATAGGTGTCGATAGGCATTTCAGATATAGGTGTCGATAGGCATTTCAGATATAGGTGCCGATAGGCATTTCAGATATAGTTGCCGATTGGCATTTTAAAAATAGGTGCCGATAGGCATTTCAGATATAGAAGCCGATAGGCATTTCAAATATAGGTGCCGATAGGCATTCCAGATATGGTTGCCGATAGGCATTTCAAATATAGGTGCTGATAGGCATTTCAGATGTAGTTTCCGATAGGCATTTCAAAAATAGGTGTCGATAGGCATTTCAGATATAGGTGTCGATAGGCATTTCAGATATATGTGTCGATAGGCATTTCAGATATAGGTGTCGATAGGCATTTCAGATATAGGTGTCGATAGGCATTTCAGATATAGGTGCCGATAGGCATTTCAGATATAGTTGCCGATTGGCAATTTAAAAATAGGTGCCGATAGGCATTTCAGATATAGAAGCCGATAGGCATTTCAAATATAGGTGCCGATAGGCATTCCAGATATGGTTGCCGATAGGCATTTCAAATATAGGTGCTGATAGGCATTTCAGATGTAGTTTCCGATAGGCATTTCAAAAATAGGTGTCGATAGGCATTTCAGATATAGGTGTCGATAGGCATTTCACATATAGGTGTCGATAGGCATTTCAGATATAGGTGTCGATAGGCATTTCAGATATAGGTGTCGATAGGCATTTCAGATATAGGTGTCGATAGGCATTTCAGATATAGGTGTCGATAGGCATTTCAGATATAGGTGTCGATAGGCATTTCAGATATAGGTGCCGATAGGCATTTTCAGATATAGTTGCCGATTGGCATTTTAAAAATAGCTGCCGATAGGCATTTCAGATATAGAAGCCGATAGGCATTTCAAATATAGGTGCCGATAGGCATTCCAGATATGGTTGCCGATAGGCATTTCAAATATAGGTGCTGATAGGCATTTCAGATGTAGTTTCCGATAGGCATTTCAAAAATAGGTGTCGATAGGCATTTCAGATATAGGTGTCGATAGGCATTTCAGATATAGGTGTCGATAGGCATTTCAGATATAGGTGTCGATAGGCATTTCAGATATAGGTGTCGATAGGCTTTTCAGATATAGGTGTCGATAGGCATTTCAGATATAGGTGTCGATAGGCATTTCAGATATAGGTGTCGATAGGCATTTCAGATATAGGTGCCGATAGGCATTTCAGATATAGTTGCCGATTGGCATTTTAAAAATAGGTGCCGATAGGCATTTCAGATATAGAAGCCGATAGGCATTTCAAATATAGGTGCCGATAGGCATTCCAGATATGGTTGCCGATAGGCATTTCAAATATAGGTGCTGATAGGCATTTCAGATGTAGTTTCCGATAGGCATTTCAAAAATAGGTGTCGATAGGCATTTCAGATATAGGTGTCGATAGGCATTTCAGATATAGGTGTCGATAGGCATTTCAGATATAGGTGTCGATAGGCATTTCAGATATAGGTGTCGATAGGCATTTCAGATATAGGTGTCGATAGGCATTTCAGATATAGGTGTCGATAGGCATTTCAGATATAGGTGTCGATAGGCATTTCAGATATAGGTGTCGATAGGCATTTCAGATATAAGTGTCGATAGGCATTTCAGATATAGGTGCCGATAGGCAATTTCAGATATAGTTGCCGATTGGCATTTTAAAAATAGGTGCCGATAGGCATTTCAGATATAGAAGCCGATAGGCATTTCAAATATAGGTGCCGATAGGCATTCCAGATATGGTTGCCGATAGGCATTTCAAATATAGGTGCTGATAGGCATTTCAGATGTAGTTTCCGATAGGCATTTCAAAAATAGGTGTCGATAAACATTTCAGATATAGGTGTCGATAGGCATTTCAGATATAGGTGTCGATAGGCATTTCAGATATAGGTGTCGATAGGCATTTCAGATGTAGTTTCCGATAGGCATTTCAAAAATAGGTGTCGATAGGCATTTCAGATATAGGTGTCGATAGGCATTTCAGATATAGGTGTCGATAGGCATTTCAGATATAGGTGGTCGATAGGCATTTCAGATATAGGTGTCGATAGGCATTTCAGATATAGGTGACGATAGGCATTTCAGATATAGGTGACGATAGGCATTTCAGATATAGGTGTCGATAGGCATTTCAGATATAGGTGCCGATAGGCATTTCAGATATAGTTGCCGATTGGCATTTTAAAAATAAGTGCCGATAGGCATTTCAGATATAGAAGCCGATAGGCATTTCAAATATAGGTGCCGATAGGCATTCCAGATATGGTTGCCGATAGGCATTTCAAATATAGGTGCTGATAGGCATTTCAGATGTAGTTTCCGATAGGCATTTCAAAAATAGGTGTCGATAGGCATTTCAGATAAAGGTGTCGATAGGCATTTCAGATATAGGTGTCGATAGGCATTTAAGATATAGGTGTCGATAGGCATTTCAGATATAGGTGTCGATAGGCATTTCAGATATAGGTGTCGATAGGCATTTCAGATATAGGTGTGGATAGGCATTTCAGATATAGGTGTCGATAGGCATTTCAGATATAGGTGCCGATAGGCATTC
>JAVRKA010000932.1:0-38166 GCA_034508555.1 Venustoraphidia nigricollis | reverse complement strand
TTTCAGATATAGGTGTCGATAGGCATTTCAGATATAGGTGTCGATAGGCATTTCAGATATAGGTGTCGATAGGCATTTCAGATATAGGTGCCGATAGGCATTTCAGATATAGTTGCCGATTGGCATTTTAAAAATAGGTGCCGATAGGCATTTCAGATATAGAAGCCGATAGGCATTTCAAATATAGGTGCCGATAGGCATTCCAGATATGGTTGCCGATAGGCATTTCAAATATAGGTGCTGATAGGCATTTCAGATGTAGTTTCCGATAGGCATTTCAAAAATAGGTGTCGATAGGCATTTCAGATATAGGTGTCGATAGGCATTTCAGATATATGTGTCGATAGGCATTTCAGATATAGGTGTCGATAGGCATTTCAGATATAGGTGTCGATAGGCATTTCAGATATAGGTGTCGATAGGCATTTCAGATATAGGTGTCGATAGGCATTTTAGATATAAGTGCCGATAGGCATTTCAGATATAGTTGCCGATTGGCATTTTAAAAATAGGTGCCGATAGGTATTTCAGATATAGAAGCCGATAGGCATTTCAAATAAAGGTGCCGATAGGCATTCCAGATATGGTTGCCAATAGGCATTTCAACTATAGGTGCTGATAGGCATTTCAGATGTAGTTTCCGATAGGCATTTCAAAAATAGGTGTCGATAAGCATTTCAGATATAGGTGTCGATAGGCATTTCAGATATAGGTGTCGATAGGCATTTCAGATATAGGTGTCGATAGGCATTTCAGATATAGGTGTCGATAGGCATTTCAGATATAGGTGTCGATAGGCATTTCAGATATAGGTGTCGATAGGCATTTCAGATATAGGTGCCGATAGGCATTTCAGATATAGTTGCCGATTGGCATTTTAAAAATAGGTGCCGATAGGCATTTCAGATATAGAAGCCGATAGGCATTTCAAATATAGGTGCCGATAGGCATTCCAGATATGGTTGGCGATAGGCATTTCAAATATAGGTGCTGATTGGCATTTCAGATGTAGTTTCCGATAGGCATTTCAAAAATAGGTGTCGATAGGCATTTCAGATATAGGTGTCGATAGGCATTTCAGATATAGGTGTCGATAGGCATTTCAGATATAGGTGTCGATAGGCATTTCAGATATAGGTGTCGATAGGCATTTCAGATATAGGTGTCGATAGGCATTTCAGATATAGGTGTCGATAGGCATTTCAGATATAGGTGTCGATAGGCATTTCAGATATAGGTGCCGATAGGCATTTCAGATATAGTTGCCAAATGGCATTTTAAAAATAGGTGCCGATAGGCATTTCAGATATAGAAGCCGATAGGCATTTCAAATATAGGTGCCGATAGGCATTCCAGATATGGTTGCCGATAGGCATTTCAAATATAGGTGCTGATAGGCATTTCAGATGTAGTTTCCGATAGGCATTTCAAAAATAGGTGTCGATAGGCATTTCAGATATAGGTGTCGATAGGCATTTCAGATATAGGTGTCGATAGGCATTTCAGATATAGGTGTCGATAGGCATTTCAGATATAGGTGTCGATAGGCATTTCAGATATAGGTGTCGATAGGCATTTCAGATATAGGTGTCGATAGGCATTTCAGATATAAGTGCCGATAGGCATTTCAGATATAGTTGCCGATTGGCATTTTAAAAATAGGTGCCGATAGGTATTTCAGATATAGAAGCCGATAGGCATTTCAAATATAGGTGCCGATAGGCATTCCAGATATGGTTGCCAATAGGCATTTCAACTATAGGTGCTGTTAGGCATTTCAGATGTAGTTTCCGATAGGCATTTCAAAAATAGGTGTCGATAAGCATTTCAGATATAGGTGTCGATAGGCATTTCAGATATAGGTGTCGATAGGCATTTCAGATATAGGTGTCGATAGGCATTTCAGATATAGGTGTCGATAGGCATTTCAGATATAGGTGTCGATAGGCATTTCAGATATAGGTGTCGATAGGCATTTCAGATATAGGTGTCGATAGGCATTTCAGATATAAGTGCCGATAGGCATTTCAGATATAGTTGCCGATTGGCATTTTAAAAATAGGTGCCGATAGGTATTTCAGATATAGAAGCCGATAGGCATTTCAAATATAGGTGCCGATAGGCATTCCAGATATGGTTGCCAATAGGCATTTCAACTATAGGTGCTGATAGGCATTTCAGATGTAGTTTCCGATAGGCATTTCAAAAATAGGTGTCGATAAGCATTTCAGATATAGGTGTCGATAGGCATTTCAGATATAGGTGTCGATAGGCATTTCAGATATAGGTGTCGATAGGCATTTCAGATATAGGTGTCGATAGGCATTTCAGATATAGGTGTCGATAGGCATTTCAGATATAGGTGTCGATAGGCATTTCAGATATAGGTGTCGATAGGCATTTCAGATATAGGTGCCGATAGGCATTTCAGATATAGTTGACGATTGGCATTTTAAAAATAGGTGCCGATAGGCATTTCAGATATAGAAGCCGATAGGCATTTCAAATATAGGTGCCGATAGGCATTCCAGATATGGTTGCCGATAGGCATTTCAAATATAGGTGCTGATAGGCATTTCAGATGTAGTTTCCGATAGGCATTTCAAAAATAGGTGTCGATAGGCATTTCAGATATAGGTGTCGATAGGCATTTCAGATATAGGTGTCGATAGGCATTTCAGATATAGGTGTCGATAGGCATTTCAGATATAGGTGTCGATAGGCATTTCAGATATAGGTGTCGATAGGCATTTCAGATATAGGTGTCGATAGGCATTTCAGATATAGGTGTCGATAGGCATTTCAGATATAGGTGTCGATAGGCATTTCAGATATAGGTGCCGATAGGCATTTCAGATATAGTTGCCGATTGGCATTTTAAAAATAGGTGCCGATAGGCATTTCAGATATAGAAGCCGATAGGCATTTCAAATATAGGTGCCGATAGGCATTCCAGATATGGTTGCCGATAGGCGTTTCAAATATAGGTGCTGATAGGCATTTCAGATGTAGTTTCCGATAGGCATTTCAAAAATAGGTGTCGATAGGCATTTCAGATATAGGTGTCGATAGGCATTTCAGATATAGGTGTCGATAGGCATTTCAGATATAGGTGTCGATAGGCATTTCAGATATAGGTGTCGATAGGCATTTCAGATATAGGTGTCGATAGGCATTTCAGATATAGGTGTCGATAGGCATTTCAGATATAGGTGTCGATAGGCATTTCAGATATAGGTGCCGATAGGCATTTCAGATATAGTTGCCGATTGGCATTTTAAAAATAGGTGCCGATAGGCATTTCAGATATAGAAGCCGATAGGCATTTCAAATATAGGTGCCGATAGGCATTCCAGATATGGTTGCCGATAGGCATTTCAAATATAGGTGCTGATAGGCATTTCAGATGTATTTTCCGATAGGCATTTCAAAAATAGGTGTCGATAGGCATTTCAGATATAGGTGTCGATAGGCATTTCAGATATAGGTGTCGATAGGCATTTCAGATATAGGTGTCGATAGGCATTTCAGATATAGGTGTCGATAGGCATTTCAGATATAGGTGTCGATAGGCATTTCAGATATAGGTGCCGATAGGCATTTCAGATATAGTTGCCGATTGGCATTTTAAAAATAGGTGCCGATAGGCATTTCAGATATAGAAGCCGATAGGCATTTCAAATATAGGTGCCGATAGGCATTCCAGATATGGTTGCCGATAGGCGTTTCAAATATAGGTGCTGATAGGCATTTCAGATGTAGTTTCCGATAGGCATTTCAAAAATAGGTGTCGATAGGCATTTCAGATATAGGTGTCGATAGGCATTTCAGATATAGGTGTCGATAGGCATTTCAGATATAGGTGTCGATAGGCATTTCAGATATAGGTGTCGATAGGCATTTCAGATATAGGTGTCGATAGGCATTTCAGATATAGGTGTCGATAGGCATTTCAGATATAGGTGTCGATAGGCATTTCAGATATAGGTGCAGATAGGCATTTCAGATATAGTTGCCGATTGGCATTTTAAAAATAGGTGCCGATAGGCATTTCAGATATAGAAGCCGATAGGCATTTCAAATATAGGTGCCGATAGGCATTCCAGATATGGTTGCCGATAGGCATTTCAAATATAGGTGCTGATAGGCATTTCAGATGTATTTTCCGATAGGCATTTCAAAAATAGGTGTCGATAGGCATTTCAGATATAGGTGTCGATAGGCATTTCAGATATAGGTGTCGATAGGCATTTCAGATATAGGTGTCGATAGGCATTTCAGATATAGGTGTCGATAGGCATTTCAGATATAGGTGTCGATAGGCATTTCAGATATAGGTGTCGATAAACATTTCAGATATAGGTGTCGATAGGCATTTCAGATATAGGTGTCGATAGGCATTTCAGATATAGGTGCCGATAGGCATTTCAGATATAGTTGCCGATTGGCATTTTAAAAATAGGTGCCGATAGGCATTTCAGATATAGAAGCCGATAGGCATTTCAAATATAGGTGCCGATAGGCATTCCAGATATGGTGGCCGATAGGCATTTCAAATATAGGTGCTGATAGGCATTTCAGATGTAGTTTCCGATAGGCATTTCAAAAATAGGTGTCAATAGGCATTTCAGATATAGGTGTCGATAGGCATTTCAGATATAGGTGTCGATAGGCATTTCAGATATAGGTGTCGATAGGCATTTCAGATATAGGTGTCGATAGGCATTTCAGATATAGGTGTCGATAGGCATTTCAGATATAGGTGTCGATAGGCATTTCAGATATAGGTGTCGATAGGCATTTCAGATATAGGTGCCGATAGGCATTTCAGATATAGTTGCCGATTAGCATTTTAAAAATAGGTGCCGATAGGCATTTCAGATATAGAAGCCGATAGGCATTTCAAATATAGGTGCCGATAGGCATTCCAGATATGGTTGCCGATAGGCATTTCAAATTTAAGTGCTGATAGGCATTTCAAAAATAGGGATCGATAGGCATTTCAGATATAGGTGTCGATAGGCATTTCAGATATAGGTGTCGATAGGCATTATAGATATAGGTGCCGATAGGCATTTCAGATATAGTTGCCGATTGGCATTTTAAAAATAGGTGCCGATAGGCATTTCAGATATAGAAGCCGATAGGCATTTCAAATATAGGTGCCGATAGGCATTCCAGATATGGTTGCCGATAGGCATTTAAAATATAGGTGCTGATAGGCATTTCAGATGTAGTTTCCGATAGGCATTTCAAAAATAGGTGTCGATAGGCATTTCAGATATAGGTGTCGATAGGCATTTCAGATATAGGTGCCGATAGGCATTTCAGATATAGTTGCCGATTGGCATTTTAAAAATAGGTGCCGATAGGCATTTCAGATATAGAAGCCGATAGGCATTTCAAATATAGGTGCCGATAGGCATTCCAGATATGGTTGCCGATAGGCATTTAAAATATAGGTGCTGATAGGCATTTCAGATGTAGTTTCCGATAGGCATTTCAAAAATAGGTGTCGATAGGCATTTCAGATATAGGTGTCGATAGGCATTTCAGATATATGTGTCGATAGGCATTTCAGATATAGGTGTCGATAGGCATTTCAGATATAGGTGTCGATAGGCATTTCAGATATAGGTGTCGATAGGCATTTCAGATATAGGTGTCGATAGGCATTTTAGATATAAGTGCCGATAGGCATTTCAGATATAGTTGCCGATTGGCATTTTAAAAATAGGTGCCGATAGGTATTTCAGATATAGAAGCCGATAGGCATTTCAAATAAAGGTGCCGATAGGCATTCCAGATATGGTTGCCAATAGGCATTTCAACTATAGGTGCTGATAGGCATTTCAGATGTAGTTTCCGATAGGCATTTCAAAAATAGGTGTCGATAAGCATTTCAGATATAGGTGTCGATAGGCATTTCAGATATAGGTGTCGATAGGCATTTCAGATATAGGTGTCGATAGGCATTTCAGATATAGGTGTCGATAGGCATTTCAGATATAGGTGTCGATAGGCATTTCAGATATAGGTGTCGATAGGCATTTCAGATATAGGTGTCGATAGGCATTTCAGATATAGGTGCCGATAGGCATTTCAGATATAGTTGCCGATTGGCATTTTAAAAATAGGTGCCGATAGGCATTTCAGATATAGAAGCCGATAGGCATTTCAAATATAGGTGCCGATAGGCATTCCAGATATGGTTGGCGATAGGCATTTCAAATATAGGTGCTGATAGGCATTTCAGATGTAGTTTCCGATAGGCATTTCAAAAATAGGTGTCGATAGGCATTTCAGATATAGGTGTCGATAGGCATTTCAGATATAGGTGTCGATAGGCATTTCAGATATAGGTGTCGATAGGCATTTCAGATATAGGTGTCGATAGGCATTTCAGATATAGGTGTCGATAGGCATTTCAGATATAGGTGTCGATAGGCATTTCAGATATAGGTGTCGATAGGCATTTCAGATATAGGTGCCGATAGGCATTTCAGATATAGTTGCCAAATGGCATTTTAAAAATAGGTGCCGATAGGCATTTCAGATATAGAAGCCGATAGGCATTTCAAATATAGGTGCCGATAGGCATTCCAGATATGGTTGCCGATAGGCATTTCAAATATAGGTGCTGATAGGCATTTCAGATGTAGTTTCCGATAGGCATTTCAAAAATAGGTGTCGATAGGCATTTCAGATATAGGTGTCGATAGGCATTTCAGATATAGGTGTCGATAGGCATTTCAGATATAGGTGTCGATAGGCATTTCAGATATAGGTGTCGATAGGCATTTCAGATATAGGTGTCGATAGGCATTTCAGATATAGGTGTCGATAGGCATTTCAGATATAAGTGCCGATAGGCATTTCAGATATAGTTGCCGATTGGCATTTTAAAAATAGGTGCCGATAGGTATTTCAGATATAGAAGCCGATAGGCATTTCAAATATAGGTGCCGATAGGCATTCCAGATATGGTTGCCAATAGGCATTTCAACTATAGGTGCTGTTAGGCATTTCAGATGTAGTTTCCGATAGGCATTTCAAAAATAGGTGTCGATAAGCATTTCAGATATAGGTGTCGATAGGCATTTCAGATATAGGTGTCGATAGGCATTTCAGATATAGGTGTCGATAGGCATTTCAGATATAGGTGTCGATAGGCATTTCAGATATAGGTGTCGATAGGCATTTCAGATATAGGTGTCGATAGGCATTTCAGATATAGGTGTCGATAGGCATTTCAGATATAAGTGCCGATAGGCATTTCAGATATAGTTGCCGATTGGCATTTTAAAAATAGGTGCCGATAGGTATTTCAGATATAGAAGCCGATAGGCATTTCAAATATAGGTGCCGATAGGCATTCCAGATATGGTTGCCAATAGGCATTTCAACTATAGGTGCTGATAGGCATTTCAGATGTAGTTTCCGATAGGCATTTCAAAAATAGGTGTCGATAAGCATTTCAGATATAGGTGTCGATAGGCATTTCAGATATAGGTGTCGATAGGCATTTCAGATATAGGTGTCGATAGGCATTTCAGATATAGGTGTCGATAGGCATTTCAGATATAGGTGTCGATAGGCATTTCAGATATAGGTGTCGATAGGCATTTCAGATATAGGTGTCGATAGGCATTTCAGATATAAGTGCCGATAGGCATTTCAGATATAGTTGACGATTGGCATTTTAAAAATAGGTGCCGATAGGCATTTCAGATATAGAAGCCGATAGGCATTTCAAATATAGGTGCCGATAGGCATTCCAGATATGGTTGCCGATAGGCATTTCAAATATAGGTGCTGATAGGCATTTCAGATGTAGTTTCCGATAGGCATTTCAAAAATAGGTGTCGATAGGCATTTCAGATATAGGTGTCGATAGGCATTTCAGATATAGGTGTCGATAGGCATTTCAGATATAGGTGTCGATAGGCATTTCAGATATAGGTGTCGATAGGCATTTCAGATATAGGTGTCGATAGGCATTTCAGATATAGGTGTCGATAGGCATTTCAGATATAGGTGTCGATAGGCATTTCAGATATAGGTGCCGATAGGCATTTCAGATATAGTTGCCGATTGGCATTTTAAAAATAGGTGCCGATAGGCATTTCAGATATAGAAGCCGATAGGCATTTCAAATATAGGTGCCGATAGGCATTCCAGATATGGTTGCCGATAGGCGTTTCAAATATAGGTGCTGATAGGCATTTCAGATGTAGTTTCCGATAGGCATTTCAAAAATAGGTGTCGATAGGCATTTCAGATATAGGTGTCGATAGGCATTTCAGATATAGGTGTCGATAGGCATTTCAGATATAGGTGTCGATAGGCATTTCAGATATAGGTGTCGATAGGCATTTCAGATATAGGTGCCGATAGGCATTTCAGATATAGTTGCCGATTGGCATTTTAAAAATAGGTGCCGATAGGCATTTTAGATATAGAAGCCGATAGGCATTTCAAATATAGGTGCCAATAGGCATTCCAGATATGGTTGCCGATAGGCATTTCAAATATAGGTGCTGATAGGCATTTCAGATGTAGTTTCCGATAGGCATTTCAAAAATAGGTGTCGATAGGCATTTCAGATATAGGTGTCGATAGGCATTTCAGATATAGGTGTCGATAGGCATTTCAGATATAGGTGTCGATAGGCATTTCAGATATAGGTGTCGAGAGGCATTTCAGATATAGGTGTCGATAGGCATTTCAGATATAGGTGTCGATAGGCATTTCAGATATAGGTGTCGATAGGCATTTCAGATATAGGTGCCGATTGGCATTTCAGATATAGTTGCCGATTGGCATTTTAAAAATAGGTGCCGATAGGCATTTCAGATATAGGTGCCGATAGGCATTTCAGATATAGTTGCGGATTGGCATTTTAAAAATAGGTGCCGATAGGCATTTCAGATATAGAAGCCGATAGGCATTTTAAATATAGGTGCCGATAGGCATTCCAGATATGTTTGCCGATAGGCATTTCAAATATAGGTGCTGATAGGCATTTCAGATGTAGTTTCCGATAGGCATTTCAAAAATAGGTGTCGATAGGCATTTCAGATATAGGTGTCGAAAGGCATTTCAGATATAGGTGTCGATAGGCATTTCAGATATAGGTGTCGATAGGCATTTCAGATATAGGTGTCGATAGGCATTTCAGATATAGGTGTCGATAGGCATTTCAGATATAGGTGTCGATAGGCATTTCAGATATAGGTGTCGATAGGCATTTCAGATATAGGTGCCGATAGGCATTTCAGATATAGTTGACGATTTGCATTTTAAAAATAGGTGCCGATAGGCATTTCAGATATAGAAGCCGATAGGCATTTCAAATATAGGTGCCGATAGGCATTCCAGATATGGTTGCCGATAGGCATTTCAAATATAGGTGCTGATAGGCATTTCAGATGTAGTTTCCGATAGGCATTTCAAAAGTAGGTGTCGATAGGCATTTCAGATATAGGTGTCGATAGGCATTTCAGATATAGGTGTCGATAGGCATTTCAGATATAGGTGTCGATAGGCATTTCAGATATAGGTGTCGATAGGCATTTCAGATATAGGTGTCGATAGGCATTTCAGATATAGGTGTCGATAGGCATTTCAGATATAGGTGTCGATAGGCATTTCAGATATAGGTGCCGATAGGCATTTCAGATATAGTTGCCGATTGGCATTTTAAAAATAGGTGCCGATAGGCATTTCAGATATAGAAGCCGATAGGCATTTCAAATATAGGTGCCGATAGGCATTCCAGATATGGTTGCCGATAGGCGTTTCAAATATAGGTGCTGATAGGCATTTCAGATGTAGTTTCCGATAGGCATTTCAAAAATAGGTGTCGATAGGCATTTCAGATATAGGTGTCGATAGGCATTTCAGATATAGGTGTCGATAGGCATTTCAGATATAGGTGTCGATAGGCATTTCAGATATAGGTGTCGATAGGCATTTCAGATATAGGTGCCGATAGGCATTTCAGATATAGTTGCCGATTGGCATTTTAAAAATAGGTGCCGATAGGCATTTTAGATATAGAAGCCGATAGGCATTTCAAATATAGGTGCCAATAGGCATTCCAGATATGGTTGCCGATAGGCATTTCAAATATAGGTGCTGATAGGCATTTCAGATGTAGTTTCCGATAGGCATTTCAAAAATAGGTGTCGATAAGCATTTCAGATATAGGTGTCGATAGGCATTTCAGATATAGGTGTCGATAGGCATTTCAGATATAGGTGTCGATAGGCATTTCAGATATAGGTGTCGATAGGCATTTCAGATATAGGTGTCGATAGGCATTTCAGATATAGGTGTCGATAGGCATTTCAGATATAGGTGTCGATAGGCATTTCAGATATAAGTGCCGATAGGCATTTCAGATATAGTTGACGATTGGCATTTTAAAAATAGGTGCCGATAGGCATTTCAGATATAGAAGCCGATAGGCATTTCAAATATAGGTGCCGATAGGCATTCCAGATATGGTTGCCGATAGGCATTTCAAATATAGGTGCTGATAGGCATTTCAGATGTAGTTTCCGATAGGCATTTCAAAAATAGGTGTCGATAGGCATTTCAGATATAGGTGTCGATAGGCATTTCAGATATAGGTGTCGATAGGCATTTCAGATATAGGTGTCGATAGGCATTTCAGATATAGGTGTCGATAGGCATTTCAGATATAGGTGTCGATAGGCATTTCAGATATAGGTGTCGATAGGCATTTCAGATATAGGTGTCGATAGGCATTTCAGATATAGGTGCCGATAGGCATTTCAGATATAGTTGCCGATTGGCATTTTAAAAATAGGTGCCGATAGGCATTTCAGATATAGAAGCCGATAGGCATTTCAAATATAGGTGCCGATAGGCATTCCAGATATGGTTGCCGATAGGCGTTTCAAATATAGGTGCTGATAGGCATTTCAGATGTAGTTTCCGATAGGCATTTCAAAAATAGGTGTCGATAGGCATTTCAGATATAGGTGTCGATAGGCATTTCAGATATAGGTGTCGATAGGCATTTCAGATATAGGTGTCGATAGGCATTTCAGATATAGGTGTCGATAGGCATTTCAGATATAGGTGCCGATAGGCATTTCAGATATAGTTGCCGATTGGCATTTTAAAAATAGGTGCCGATAGGCATTTTAGATATAGAAGCCGATAGGCATTTCAAATATAGGTGCCAATAGGCATTCCAGATATGGTTGCCGATAGGCATTTCAAATATAGGTGCTGATAGGCATTTCAGATGTAGTTTCCGATAGGCATTTCAAAAATAGGTGTCGATAGGCATTTCAGATATAGGTGTCGATAGGCATTTCAGATATAGGTGTCGATAGGCATTTCAGATATAGGTGTCGATAGGCATTTCAGATATAGGTGTCGAGAGGCATTTCAGATATAGGTGTCGATAGGCATTTCAGATATAGGTGTCGATAGGCATTTCAGATATAGGTGTCGATAGGCATTTCAGATATAGGTGCCGATTGGCATTTCAGATATAGTTGCCGATTGGCATTTTAAAAATAGGTGCCGATAGGCATTTCAGATATAGGTGCCGATAGGCATTTCAGATATAGTTGCGGATTGGCATTTTAAAAATAGGTGCCGATAGGCATTTCAGATATAGAAGCCGATAGGCATTTTAAATATAGGTGCCGATAGGCATTCCAGATATGTTTGCCGATAGGCATTTCAAATATAGGTGCTGATAGGCATTTCAGATGTAGTTTCCGATAGGCATTTCAAAAATAGGTGTCGATAGGCATTTCAGATATAGGTGTCGAAAGGCATTTCAGATATAGGTGTCGATAGGCATTTCAGATATAGGTGTCGATAGGCATTTCAGATATAGGTGTCGATAGGCATTTCAGATATAGGTGTCGATAGGCATTTCAGATATAGGTGTCGATAGGCATTTCAGATATAGGTGTCGATAGGCATTTCAGATATAGGTGCCGATAGGCATTTCAGATATAGTTGACGATTTGCATTTTAAAAATAGGTGCCGATAGGCATTTCAGATATAGAAGCCGATAGGCATTTCAAATATAGGTGCCGATAGGCATTCCAGATATGGTTGCCGATAGGCATTTCAAATATAGGTGCTGATAGGCATTTCAGATGTAGTTTCCGATAGGCATTTCAAAAGTAGGTGTCGATAGGCATTTCAGATATAGGTGTCGATAGGCATTTCAGATATAGGTGTCGATAGGCATTTCAGATATAGGTGTCGATAGGCATTTCAGATATAGGTGTCGATAGGCATTTCAGATATAGGTGTCGATAGGCATTTCAGATATAGGTGTCGATAGGCATTTCAGATATAGGTGTCGATAGGCATTTCAGATATAGGTGCCGATAGGCATTTCAGATATAGTTGCCGATTGGCATTTTAAAAATAGGTGCCGATAGGCATTTCAGATATAGAAGCCGATAGGCATTTCAAATATAGGTGCCGATAGGCATTCCAGATATGGTTGCCGATAGGCGTTTCAAATATAGGTGCTGATAGGCATTTCAGATGTAGTTTCCGATAGGCATTTCAAAAATAGGTGTCGATAGGCATTTCAGATATAGGTGTCGATAGGCATTTCAGATATAGGTGTCGATAGGCATTTCAGATATAGGTGTCGATAGGCATTTCAGATATAGGTGTCGATAGGCATTTCAGATATAGGTGCCGATAGGCATTTCAGATATAGTTGCCGATTGGCATTTTAAAAATAGGTGCCGATAGGCATTTTAGATATAGAAGCCGATAGGCATTTCAAATATAGGTGCCAATAGGCATTCCAGATATGGTTGCCGATAGGCATTTCAAATATAGGTGCTGATAGGCATTTCAGATGTAGTTTCCGATAGGCATTTCAAAAATAGGTGTCGATAGGCATTTCAGATATAGGTGTCGATAGGCATTTCAGATATAGGTGTCGATAGGCATTTCAGATATAGGTGTCGATAGGCATTTCAGATATAGGTGTCGAGAGGCATTTCAGATATAGGTGTCGATAGGCATTTCAGATATAGGTGTCGATAGGCATTTCAGATATAGGTGTCGATAGGCATTTCAGATATAGGTGCCGATTGGCATTTCAGATATAGTTGCCGATTGGCATTTTAAAAATAGGTGCCGATAGGCATTTCAGATATAGGTGCCGATAGGCATTTCAGATATAGTTGCCGATTGGCATTTTAAAAATAGGTGCCGATAGGCATTTCAGATATAGAAGCCGATAGGCATTTTAAATATAGGTGCCGATAGGCATTCCAGATATGGTTGCCGATAGGCATTTCAAATATAGGTGCTGATAGGCATTTCAGATGTAGTTTCCGATAGGCATTTCAAAAATAGGTGTCGATAGGCATTTCAGATATAGGTGTCGAAAGGCATTTCAGATATAGGTGTCGATAGGCATTTCAGATATAGGTGTCGATAGGCATTTCAGATATAGGTGTCGATAGGCATTTCAGATATAGGTGTCGATAGGCATTTCAGATATAGGTGTCGATAGGCATTTCAGATATAGGTGTCGATAGGCATTTCAGATATAAGTGCCGATAGGCATTTCAGATATAGTTGCCGATTGGCATTTTAAAAATAGGTGCCGATAGGCATTTCAGATATAGAAGCCGATAGGCATTTCAAATATAGGTGCCGATAGGCATTCCAGATATGGTTGCCAATAGGCATTTCAAATATAGGTGCTGATAGGCATTTCAGATGTAGTTTCCGATAGGCATTTCAAAAATAGGTGTCGATAGGCATTTCAGATATAGGTGTCGATAGGCATTTCAGATATAGGTGTCGATAGGCATTTCAGATATAGGTGTCGATAGGCATTTCAGATATAGGTGTCGATAGGCATTTCAGATATAGGTGCCGATAGGCATTTCAGATATAGTTGCCGATTGGCATTTTAAAAATAGGTGCCGATAGGCATTTCAGATATAGAAGCCGATAGGCATTTCAAATATAGGTGCCGATAGGCATTCCAGATATGGTTGCCGATAGGCATTTCAAATATAGGTGCTGATAGGCATTTCAGATGTAGTTTCCGATAGGCATTTCAAAAATAGGTGTCGATAGGCATTTCAGATATAGGTGTCGATAGGCATTTCAGATATATGTGTCGATAGGCATTTCAGATATAGGTGTCGATAGGCATTTCAGATATAGGTGTCGATAGGCATTTCAGATATAGGTGTCGATAGGCATTTCAGATATAGGTGTCGATAGGCATTTTAGATATAAGTGCCGATAGGCATTTCAGATATAGTTGCCGATTGGCATTTTAAAAATAGGTGCCGATAGGTATTTCAGATATAGAAGCCGATAGGCATTTCAAATAAAGGTGCCGATAGGCATTCCAGATATGGTTGCCAATAGGCATTTCAACTATAGGTGCTGATAGGCATTTCAGATGTAGTTTCCGATAGGCATTTCAAAAATAGGTGTCGATAAGCATTTCAGATATAGGTGTCGATAGGCATTTCAGATATAGGTGTCGATAGGCATTTCAGATATAGGTGTCGATAGGCATTTCAGATATAGGTGTCGATAGGCATTTCAGATATAGGTGTCGATAGGCATTTCAGATATAGGTGTCGATAGGCATTTCAGATATAGGTGCCGATAGGCATTTCAGATATAGTTGCCGATTGGCATTTTAAAAATAGGTGCCGATAGGCATTTCAGATATAGAAGCCGATAGGCATTTCAAATATAGGTGCCGATAGGCATTCCAGATATGGTTGGCGATAGGCATTTCAAATATAGGTGCTGATTGGCATTTCAGATGTAGTTTCCGATAGGCATTTCAAAAATAGGTGTCGATAGGCATTTCAGATATAGGTGTCGATAGGCATTTCAGATATAGGTGTCGATAGGCATTTCAGATATAGGTGTCGATAGGCATTTCAGATATAGGTGTCGATAGGCATTTCAGATATAGGTGTCGATAGGCATTTCAGATATAGGTGTCGATAGGCATTTCAGATATAGGTGTCGATAGGCATTTCAGATATAGGTGCCGATAGGCATTTCAGATATAGTTGCCAAATGGCATTTTAAAAATAGGTGCCGATAGGCATTTCAGATATAGAAGCCGATAGGCATTTCAAATATAGGTGCCGATAGGCATTCCAGATATGGTTGCCGATAGGCATTTCAAATATAGGTGCTGATAGGCATTTCAGATGTAGTTTCCGATAGGCATTTCAAAAATAGGTGTCGATAGGCATTTCAGATATAGGTGTCGATAGGCATTTCAGATATAGGTGTCGATAGGCATTTCAGATATAGGTGTCGATAGGCATTTCAGATATAGGTGTCGATAGGCATTTCAGATATAGGTGTCGATAGGCATTTCAGATATAGGTGTCGATAGGCATTTCAGATATAAGTGCCGATAGGCATTTCAGATATAGTTGCCGATTGGCATTTTAAAAATAGGTGCCGATAGGTATTTCAGATATAGAAGCCGATAGGCATTTCAAATATAGGTGCCGATAGGCATTCCAGATATGGTTGCCAATAGGCATTTCAACTATAGGTGCTGTTAGGCATTTCAGATGTAGTTTCCGATAGGCATTTCAAAAATAGGTGTCGATAAGCATTTCAGATATAGGTGTCGATAGGCATTTCAGATATAGGTGTCGATAGGCATTTCAGATATAGGTGTCGATAGGCATTTCAGATATAGGTGTCGATAGGCATTTCAGATATAGGTGTCGATAGGCATTTCAGATATAGGTGTCGATAGGCATTTCAGATATAGGTGTCGATAGGCATTTCAGATATAAGTGCCGATAGGCATTTCAGATATAGTTGCCGATTGGCATTTTAAAAATAGGTGCCGATAGGTATTTCAGATATAGAAGCCGATAGGCATTTCAAATATAGGTGCCGATAGGCATTCCAGATATGGTTGCCAATAGGCATTTCAACTATAGGTGCTGATAGGCATTTCAGATGTAGTTTCCGATAGGCATTTCAAAAATAGGTGTCGATAAGCATTTCAGATATAGGTGTCGATAGGCATTTCAGATATAGGTGTCGATAGGCATTTCAGATATAGGTGTCGATAGGCATTTCAGATATAGGTGTCGATAGGCATTTCAGATATAGGTGTCGATAGGCATTTCAGATATAGGTGTCGATAGGCATTTCAGATATAGGTGTCGATAGGCATTTCAGATATAGGTGCCGATAGGCATTTCAGATATAGTTGACGATTGGCATTTTAAAAATAGGTGCCGATAGGCATTTCAGATATAGAAGCCGATAGGCATTTCAAATATAGGTGCCGATAGGCATTCCAGATATGGTTGCCGATAGGCATTTCAAATATAGGTGCTGATAGGCATTTCAGATGTAGTTTCCGATAGGCATTTCAAAAATAGGTGTCGATAGGCATTTCAGATATAGGTGTCGATAGGCATTTCAGATATAGGTGTCGATAGGCATTTCAGATATAGGTGTCGATAGGCATTTCAGATATAGGTGTCGATAGGCATTTCAGATATAGGTGTCGATAGGCATTTCAGATATAGGTGTCGATAGGCATTTCAGATATAGGTGTCGATAGGCATTTCAGATATAGGTGTCGATAGGCATTTCAGATATAGGTGCCGATAGGCATTTCAGATATAGTTGCCGATTGGCATTTTAAAAATAGGTGCCGATAGGCATTTCAGATATAGAAGCCGATAGGCATTTCAAATATAGGTGCCGATAGGCATTCCAGATATGGTTGCCGATAGGCGTTTCAAATATAGGTGCTGATAGGCATTTCAGATGTAGTTTCCGATAGGCATTTCAAAAATAGGTGTCGATAGGCATTTCAGATATAGGTGTCGATAGGCATTTCAGATATAGGTGTCGATAGGCATTTCAGATATAGGTGTCGATAGGCATTTCAGATATAGGTGTCGATAGGCATTTCAGATATAGGTGTCGATAGGCATTTCAGATATAGGTGTCGATAGGCATTTCAGATATAGGTGTCGATAGGCATTTCAGATATAGGTGCCGATAGGCATTTCAGATATAGTTGCCGATTGGCATTTTAAAAATAGGTGCCGATAGGCATTTCAGATATAGAAGCCGATAGGCATTTCAAATATAGGTGCCGATAGGCATTCCAGATATGGTTGCCGATAGGCATTTCAAATATAGGTGCTGATAGGCATTTCAGATGTATTTTCCGATAGGCATTTCAAAAATAGGTGTCGATAGGCATTTCAGATATAGGTGTCGATAGGCATTTCAGATATAGGTGTCGATAGGCATTTCAGATATAGGTGTCGATAGGCATTTCAGATATAGGTGTCGATAGGCATTTCAGATATAGGTGTCGATAGGCATTTCAGATATAGGTGCCGATAGGCATTTCAGATATAGTTGCCGATTGGCATTTTAAAAATAGGTGCCGATAGGCATTTCAGATATAGAAGCCGATAGGCATTTCAAATATAGGTGCCGATAGGCATTCCAGATATGGTTGCCGATAGGCGTTTCAAATATAGGTGCTGATAGGCATTTCAGATGTAGTTTCCGATAGGCATTTCAAAAATAGGTGTCGATAGGCATTTCAGATATAGGTGTCGATAGGCATTTCAGATATAGGTGTCGATAGGCATTTCAGATATAGGTGTCGATAGGCATTTCAGATATAGGTGTCGATAGGCATTTCAGATATAGGTGTCGATAGGCATTTCAGATATAGGTGTCGATAGACATTTCAGATATAGGTGTCGATAGGCATTTCAGATATAGGTGCAGATAGGCATTTCAGATATAGTTGCCGATTGGCATTTTAAAAATAGGTGCCGATAGGCATTTCAGATATAGAAGCCGATAGGCATTTCAAATATAGGTGCCGATAGGCATTCCAGATATGGTTGCCGATAGGCATTTCAAATATAGGTGCTGATAGGCATTTCAGATGTATTTTCCGATAGGCATTTCAAAAATAGGTGTCGATAGGCATTTCAGATATAGGTGTCGATAGGCATTTCAGATATAGGTGTCGATAGGCATTTCAGATATAGGTGTCGATAGGCATTTCAGATATAGGTGTCGATAGGCATTTCAGATATAGGTGTCGATAGGCATTTCAGATATAGGTGTCGATAAACATTTCAGATATAGGTGTCGATAGGCATTTCAGATATAGGTGTCGATAGGCATTTCAGATATAGGTGCCGATAGGCATTTCAGATATAGTTGCCGATTGGCATTTTAAAAATAGGTGCCGATAGGCATTTCAGATATAGAAGCCGATAGGCATTTCAAATATAGGTGCCGATAGGCATTCCAGATATGGTGGCCGATAGGCATTTCAAATATAGGTGCTGATAGGCATTTCAGATGTAGTTTCCGATAGGCATTTCAAAAATAGGTGTCAATAGGCATTTCAGATATAGGTGTCGATAGGCATTTCAGATATAGGTGTCCATAGGCATTTCAGATATAGGTGTCGATAGGCATTTCAGATATAGGTGTCGATAGGCATTTCAGATATAGGTGTCGATAGGCATTTCAGATATAGGTGTCGATAGGCATTTCAGATATAGGTGTCGATAGGCATTTCAGATATAGGTGCCGATAGGCATTTCAGATATAGTTGCCGATTAGCATTTTAAAAATAGGTGCCGATAGGCATTTCAGATATAGAAGCCGATAGGCATTTCAAATATAGGTGCCGATAGGCATTCCAGATATGGTTGCCGATAGGCATTTCAAATTTAAGGGCTGATAGGCATTTCAGATGTAGTTTCCGATAGGCATTTCAAAAATAGGGATCGATAGGCATTTCAGATATAGGTGTCGATAGGCATTTCAGATATAGGTGTCGATAGGCATTATAGATATAGGTGCCGATAGGCATTTCAGATATAGTTGCCGATTGGCATTTTAAAAATAGGTGCCGATAGGCATTTCAGATATAGAAGCCGAAAGGCATTTCAAATATAGGTGCCGATAGGCATTCCAGATATGGTTGCCGATAGGCATTTCAAATATAGGTGCTGATAGGCATTTCAGATGTAGTTTCCGATAGGCATTTCAAAAATAGGTGTCGATAGGCATTTCAGATATAGGTGTCGATAGGCATTTCAGATATAGGTGTCGATAGGCATTTCAGATATAGGTATCGATAGGCATTTCAGATATAGGTGTCGATAGGCATTTCAGATATAGGTGTCGATAGGCATTTCAGATATAGGTGTCGATAGGCATTTCAGATATAGGTGTCGATAGGCATTTCAGATATAAGTGCCGATAGGCATTTCAGATATAGTTGCCGATTGGCATTGTAAAAATAGGTGCTGATAGGCATTTCAGATATAGAAGCCGATAGGCATTTCAAATATAGGTGCCGATAGGCATTCCAGATATGGTTGCCAATAGGCATTTCAAATATAGGTGCTGATAGGCATTTCAGATGTAGTTTCCGATAGGCATTTCAAAAATAGGTGTCGATAGGCATTTCAGATATAGGTGTCGATAGGCATTTCAGATATAGGTGTCGATAGGCATTTCAGATATAGGTGTCGATAGGCATTTCAGATATAGGTGTCGATAGGCATTTCAGATATAGGTGTCGATAGGCATTTCAGATATAAGTGTCGATAGGCATTTCAGATATAGGTGCCGATAGGCATTTCAGATATAGTTGCCAAATGGCATTTTAAAAATAGGTGCCGATAGGCATTTCAGATATAGAAGCCGATAGGCATTTCAAATATAGGTGCCGATAGGCATTCCAGATATGGTTGCCGATAGGCATTTCAAATATAGGTGCTGATAGGCATTTCAGATGTAGTTTCCGATAGGCATTTCAAAAATAGGTGTCGATAGGCATTTCAGATATAGGTGTCGATAGGCATTTCAGATATAGGTGTCGATAGGCATTTCAGATATACGTGTCGATAGGCATTTCAGATATAGGTGTCGATAGGCATTTCAGATATACGTGTCGATAGGCATTTCAGATATAGGTGTCGATAGGCATTTCAGATATAGTTGCCGATTGGCATTTTAAAAATAGGTGCCGATAGGCATTTCAGATATAGAAGCCGATAGGCATTTCAAATATAGGTGCCGATAGGCATAACAGATATGGTTGCCGACAGGCATTTCAAATTTAGGTGCTGATAGGCATTTCAGATGTAGTTTCCGATAGGCATTTCAAAAATAGGTGTCGATTGGCATTTCAGATATAGGTGTCGATAGGCATTTCAGATATAGGTGTCGATAGGCATTTCAGATATAGGTGTCGATAGGCATTTCAGATATAGGTGTCGATAGGCATTTCAGATATAGGTGCCGATAGGCATTTCAGATATAGTTGCCGATTGGCATTTTAAAAATAGGTGCCGATAGGCATTTTAGATATAGAAGCCCATAGGCATTTCAAATATAGGTGCCAATAGGCATTCCAGATATGGTTGCCGATAGGCATTTCAAATATAGGTGCTGATAGGCATTTCAGATGTAGTTTCCGATAGGCATTTCAAAAATAGGTGTCGATAGGCATTTCAGATATAGGTGTCGATAGGCATTTCAGATATAGGTGTCGATAGGCATTTCAGATATAGGTGTCGATAGGCATTTCAGATATAGGTGTCGAGAGGCATTTCAGATATAGGTGTCGATAGGCATTTCAGATATAGGTGTCGATAGGCATTTCAGATATAGGTGTCGATAGGCATTTCAGATATAGGTGCCGATTGGCATTTCAGATATAGTTGCCGATTGGCATTTTAAAAATAGGTGCCGATAGGCATTTCAGATATAGAAGCCGATAGGCATTTCAAATATAGGTGCCGATAGGCATTCCAGATATGGTTGCCGATAAGCATTTCAAATATAGGTGCTGATAGGCATTTCAGATGTAGTTTCCGATAGGCATTTCAAAAATAGGTGTCGATAGGCATTTCAGATATAGGTGTCGATAGGCATTTCAGATATAGGTGTCGATAGGCATTTCAGATATAGGTGTCGATAGGCATTTCAGATATAGGTGTCGATAGGCATTTCAGATATAGGTGACGATAGGCATTTCAGATATAGGTGTCGATAGGCATTTCAGATATAGGTGTCGATAGGCATTGCAGATATAGGTGTCGATAGGCATTTCAGATATAGGTGCCGATAGGCATTTCAGATATAGTTGCCGATTGGCATTTTAAAAATAGGTGCCGATAGGCGTTTCAGATATAGAAGCCGATAGGCATTTTAAATATAGGTGCCGATAGGCATTCCAGATATGGTTGCCGATAGGCATTTCAAATATAGGTGCTGATAGGCATTTCAGATGTAGTTTCCGATAGGCATTTCAAAAATAGGTGTCGATAGGCATTTCAGATATAGGTGTCGAAAGGCATTTCAGATATAGGTGTCGATAGGCATTTCAGATATAGGTGTCGATAGGCATTTCAGATAAAGGTGTCGATAGGCATTTCAGATATAGGTGTCGATAGGCATTTCAGATATAGGTGTCGATAGGCATTTCAGATATAGGTGTCGATAGGCATTTCAGATATAAGTGCCGATAGGCATTTCAGATATAGTTGCCGATTGGCATTTTAAAAATAGGTGCCGATAGGCATTTCAGATATAGAAGCCGATAGGCATTTCAAATATAGGTGCCGATAGGCATTCCAGATATGGTTGCCATAAGGCATTTCAAATATAGGTGCTGATAGGCATTTCAGATTTAGTTTCCGATAGGCATTTCAAAAATAGGTCTCGATAGGCATTTCAGATATAGGTGTCGATAGGCATTTCAGATATAGGTGTCGATAGGCATTTCAGATATAGGTGTCGATAGGCATTTCAGATATAGGTGTCGATAGGCATTTCAGATTTAGGTGCCGATAGGCATTTCAGATATAGTTGCCGATTGGCATTTTAAAAATAGGTGCCGATAGGCATTTCAGATATAGAAGCCGATAGGCATTTCAAATATAGGTGCCGATAGGCATTCCAGATATGGTTGCCGATAGGCATTTCAAATATAGGTGCTGATAGGCATTTCAGATGTAGTTTCCGATAGGCATTTCAAAAATAGGTGTCGATAGGCATTTCAGATATAGGTGTCGATAGGCATTTCAGATATAGATGTCGATAGGCATTTCAGATATAGGTGTCGATAGGCATTTCAGATATAGGTGTCGATAGGCATTTCAGATATAGGTGTCGATAGGCATTTCAGATATAGGTGTCGATAGGCATTTCAGATATAGGTGTCGATAGGCATTTCAGATATAGGTGTCGATAGGCATTTCAGATATAGGTGCCGATAGGCATTTCAGATATAGTTGCCGATTGGCATTTTAAAAATAGGTGCCGATAGGCATTTCAGATATAGAAGCCGATAGGCATTTCAAATATAGGTGCCTATAGGCATTCCAGATATGGTTGCCGATAGGCATTTCAAATATAGGTGCTGATAGGCATTTCAGATGTAGTTTCCGATAGGCATTTCAAAAATAGGTGTCGATAGGCATTTCAGATATAGGTGTCGATAGGCATTTCAGATATAGGTGTCGATAGGCATTTCAGATATAGGTGTCGATAGGCATTTCAGATATAGGTGTCGATAGGCATTTCAGATATAGGTGTCGATAGGCATTTCAGATATAGGTGTCGATAGGCATTTCAGATATAGGTGTCGATAGGCATTTCAGATATAGGTGCCGATAGGCATTTCAGATATAGTTGCCGATTGGCATTTTAAAAATAGGTGCCGATAGGCATTTCAGATATAGAAGCCGATAGGCATTTCAAATATAGGTGCCGATAGGCATTCCAGATATGGTTGCCGATAGGCATTTCAAATATAGGTGCTGATAGGCATTTCAGATGTAGTTTCCGATAGGCATTTCAAAAATAGGTGTCGATAGGCATTTCAGATATAGGTGTCGATAGGCATTTCAGATATAGGTGTCGATAGGCATTTCAGATATAGGTGTCGATAGGCATTTCAGATATAGGTGGCGATAGGCATTTCAGATATAGGTGTCGATAGGCATTTCAGATATAGGTGTCGATAGGCATTTCAGATATAGGTGTCGATAGGCATTTCAGATATAGGTGTCGATAGGAATTTCAGATATAGGTGCCGATAGGCATTTCAGATATAATTGCCAAATGGCATTTTAAAAATAGGTGCCGATAGGCATTTCAGATATAGAAGCCGATAGGCATTTCAAATATAGGTGCCGATAGGCATTCCAGATATGGTTGCCGATAGGCATTTCAAATATAGGTGCTGATAGGCATTTCAGATGTAGTTTCCGATAGGCATTTCAAAAATAGGTGTCGATAGGCATTTCAGATATAGGTGTCGATAGGCATTTCAGATATAGGTGTCGATAGGCATTTCAGATATAGGTGTCGATAGGCATTTCAGATATAGGTGTCGATAGGCATTTCAGATATAGGAGTCGATAGGCATTTAAGATATAGGTGCCGATAGGCATTTCAGATATAGTTGCCGATTGGCATTTTAAAAATAGGTGCCGATAGGCATTTCAGATATAGAAGCCGATAGGCATTTCAAATATAGGTGCCGATAGGCATTCCAGATATGGTTGCCGATAGGCATTTCAAATATAGGTGCTGATAGGCATTTCAGATGTAGTTTCCGATAGGCATTTCAAAAATAGATGTCGATAGGCATTTCAGATATAGGTGTCGATAGGAATTTCAGATATAGGTGTCAATAGGCATTTCAGATATAGGTGTCGATAGGCATTTCAGATATAGGTGTCGATAGGCATTTCAGATATAGGTGTCGATAGGCATTTCAGATATAGGTGTCGATAGGCATTTCAGATATAGGTGTCGATAGGCATTTCAGATATAAGTGCCGATAGGCATTTCAGATATAGTTGCCGATTGGCATTTTAAAAATAGGTGCCGATAGGCATTTCAGATATAGAAGCCGATAGGCATTTCAAATATAGGTGCCGATAGGCATTCCAGATATGGTTGCCAATAGGCATTTCAAATATAGGTGCTGATAGGCATTTCAGATGTAGTTTCCGATAGGCATTTCAAAAATAGGTGTCGATAGGCATTTCAGATATAGGTGTCGATAGGCATTTCAGATATAGGTGTCGATAGGCATTTCAGATATAGGTGTCGATAGGCATTTCAGATATAGGTGTCGATAGGCATTTCAGATATAGGTGTCGATAGGCATTTCAGATATAGGTGTCGATAGGCATTTCAGATATAGGTGTCGATAGGCATTTCAGATATAGGTGTCGATAGGCATTTCAGATATAGGTGCCGATAGGCATTTCAGATATAGTTGCCAAATGGCATTTTAAAAATAGGTGCCGATAGGCATTTCAGATATAGAAGCCGATAGGCATTTCAAATATAGGTGCCGATAGGCATTCCAGATATGGTTGCCGATAGGCATTTCAAATATAGGTGCTGATAGGCATTTCAGATGTAGTTTCCGATAGGCATTTCAAAAATAGGTGTCGATAGGCATTTCAGATATAGGTGTCGATAGGCATTTCAGATATAGGTGTCGATAGGCATTTCAGATATAGGTGTCGATAGGCATTTCAGATATAGGTGTCGATAGGCATTTCAGATATAGGTGTCGATAGGCATTTCAGATATAGGAGTCGATAGGCATTTCAGATATAGGTGCCGATAGGCATTTCAGATATAGTTGCCGATTGGCATTTTAAAAATAGGTGCCGATAGGCATTTCAGATATAGAAGCCGATAGGCATTTCAAATATAGGTGCCGATAGGCATTCCAGATATGGTTGCCGATAGGCATTTCAAATTTAGGTGCTGATAGGCATTTCAGATGTAGTTTCCAATAGGCATTTCAAAAATAGGTGTCGATAGGCATTTCAGATATAGGTGTCGGTAGGCATTTCAGATATAGGTGTCGATAGGCATTTCAGATATAGGTGTCGATAGGCATTTTAGATATAGGTGTCGATAGGCATTTCAGATATAGGTGCCGATAGGCATTTCAGATATAGTTGCCGATTGGCATTTTAAAAATAGGTGCCGATAGGCATTTTAGATATAGAAGCCGATAGGCATTTCAAATATAGGTGCCAATAGGCATTCCAGATATGGTTGCCGATAGGCATTTCAAATATAGGTGCTGATAGGCATTTCAGATGTAGTTTCCGATAGGCATTTCAAAAATAGGTGTCGATAGGCATTTCAGATATAGGTGTCGATAGGCATTTCAGATATAGGTGTCGATAGGCATTTCAGATATAGGTGTCGATAGGCATTTCAGATATAGGTGTCGAGAGGCATTTCAGATATAGGTGTCGATAGGCATTTCAGATATAGGTGTCGATAGGCATTTCAGATATAGGTGTCGATAGGCATTTCAGATATAGGTGCCGATAGGCATTTCAGATATAGTTGCCGATTGGCATTTTAAAAATAGGTGCCGATAGGCATTTCAGATATAGAAGCCGATAGGCATTTCAAATATAGGTGCCGATAGGCATTCCAGATATGGTTGCCGATAAGCATTTCAAATATAGGTGCTGATAGGCATTTCAGATGTAGTTTCTGATAGGCATTTCAAAAATAGGTGTCGATAGGCATTTCAGATATAGGTGTCGATAGGCATTTCAGATATAGGTGTCGATAGGCATTTCAGATATAGGTGTCGATAGGCATTTCAGATATAGGTGTCGATAGGCATTTCAGATATAGGTGACGATAGGCATTTCAGATATAGGTGTCGATAGGCATTTCAGATATAGGTGTCGATAGGCATTTCAGATATAGGTGTTGATAGGCATTTCAGATATAGGTGCCGATAGGCATTTCAGATATAGAAGCCGATAGGCATTTCAAATATAGGTGCCGATAGGCATTCCAGATATGGTTGCCGATAGGCATTTCAAATATAGGTGCTGATAGGCATTTCAGATGTAGTTTCCGATAGGCATTTCAAAAATAGGTGTCGATAGGCATTTCAGATATAGGTGTCGAAAGGCATTTCAGATATAGGTGTCGATAGGCATTTCAGATATAGGTGTCGATAGGCATTTCAGATATAGGTGTCGATAGGCATTTCAGATATAGGTGTCGATAGGCATTTCAGATATAGGTGTCGATAGGCATTTCAGATATAAGTGTCGATAGGCATTTCAGATATAAGTGCCGATAGGCATTTCAGATATAGTTGCCGATTGGCATTTTAAAAATAGGTGCCGATAGGCATTTCAGATATAGAAGCCGATAGGCATTTCAAATATAGGTGCCGATAGGCATTTCAAAAATAGGTGTCGATAGGCATTTCAGATATAGGTGTCGATAGGCATTTCAGATATAGGTGTCGATAGGCATTTCAAAAATAGGTGTCGATAGGCATTTCAGATATAGGTGTCGATAGGCATTTCAGATATAGGTGTCGATAGGCATTTCAGATATAGGTGTCGATAGGCATTTCAGATATAGGTGTCGATAGGCATTTCAGATATAGGTGTCGATAGGCATTTCAGATATAGGTGTCGATAGGCATTTCAGATATAGGTGTCGATAAGCATTTCAGATATAGGTGCCGATAGGCATTTCAGATATAGTGGCCGATTGGCATTTTAAAAATAGGTGCCGATAGGCATTTCAGATATAGAAGCCGATAGGCATTTCAAATATAGGTGCCGATAGGCATTCCAGATATGGTTGCCGATAGGCATTTCAAATATAGGTGCTGATAGGCATTTCAGATGTAGTTTCCGATAGGCATTTCAAAAATAGGTGTCGATAGGCATTTCAGATATAGGTGTCGATAGGCATTTCAGATATAGGTGTCGATAGGCATTTCAGATATAGGTGTCGATAGGCATTTCAGATATAGGTGTCGATAGGCATTTCAGATATAAGTGCCGAAAGGCATTTCAGATATAGTTGCCGATTGGCATTTTAAAAATAGGTGCCGATAGGTATTTCAGATATAGAAGCCGATAGGCATTTCAAATATAGGTGCCGATAGGCATTCCAGATATGGTTGCCAATAGGCATTTCAACTATAGGTGCTGATAGGCATTTCAGATGTAGTTTCCGATAGGCATTTCAAAAATAGGTGTCGATAAGCATTTCAGATATAGGTGTCGATAGGCATTTCAGATATAGGTGTCGATAGGCATTTCAGATATAGGTGCCGATAGGCATTTCAGATATAGTTGCCGATTGGCATTTTAAAAATAGGTGCCGATAGGCATTTCAGATATAGAAGCCGATAGGCATTTCAAATATAGGTGCCGATAGGCATTCCAGATATGGTTGCCGATAGGCATTTCAAATATAGGTGCTGATAGGCATTCAGATGTAGTTTCCGATAGGCATTTCAAAAATAGGTGTCGATAGGCATTTCAGATATAGGTGTCGATAGGCATTTCAGATATAGGTGTCGATAGGCATTTCAGATATAGGTGTCGATAGGCATTTCAGATATAGGTGTCGATAGGCATTTCAGATATAGGTGCCGATAGGCATTTCAGATATAGGTGTCGATAGGCATTTCAGATATAGGTGTCGATAGGCATTTCAGATATAGGTGTCGATAAGCATTTCAGATATAGGTGCCGATAGGCATTTCAGATATAGTTGCCGATTGGCATTTTAAAAATAGGTGCCGATAGGCATTTCAGATATAGAAGCCGATAGGCATTTCAAATATAGGTGCCGATTGGCATTCCAGATATGGTTGCCGATAGGCATTTCAAATATAGGTGCTGATAGGCATTTCAGATGTAGTTTCCGATAGGCATTTCAAAAATAGGTGTCGATAGGCATTTCAGATATAGGTGTCGATAGGCATTTCAGATATAGGTGTCGATAGGCATTTCAGATATAGGTGTCGATAGGCATTTCAGATATAGGTGTCGATAAGCATTTCAGATATAGGTGCCGATAGGCATTTCAGATATAGTTGCCGATTGGCATTTTAAAAATAGGTGCCGATAGGCATTTCAGATATAGAAGCCGATAGGCATTTCAAATATAGGTGCCGATAGGCATTCCAGATATGGTTGCCGATAGGCATTTCAAATATAGGTGCTGATAGGCATTTCAGATGTAGTTTCCGATAGGCAATTCAAAAATAGGTGTCGATAGGCATTTCAGATATAGGTGTCGATAGGCATTTCAGATATAGGTGTCGATAGGCATTTCAGATATAGGTGTCGATAGGCATTTCAGATATAGGTGTCGATAGGCATTTCAGATATAAGTGCCGAAAGGCATTTCAGATATAGTTGCCGATTGGCATTTTAAAAATAGGTGCCGATAGGTATTTCAGATATAGAAGCCGATAGGCATTTCAAATATAGGTGCCGATAGGCATTCCAGATATGGTTGCCAATAGGCATTTCAACTATAGGTGCTGATAGGCATTTCAGATGTAGTTTCCGATAGGCATTTCAAAAATAGGTGTCGATAAGCATTTCAAATATAGGTGTCGATAGGCATTTCAGATATAGGTGTCGATAGGCATTTCAGATATAGGTGTCGATAGGCATTTCAGATATAGGTGTCGATAGGCATTTCAGATATAGGTGTCGATAGGCATTTCAGATATAGGTGTCGATAGGCATTTCAGATATAGGTGTCGATAGGCATTTCAGATATAGGTGCCGATAGGCATTTCAGATATAGTTGCCGATTGGCATTTTAAAAATAGGTGCCGATAGGCATTTCAGATATAGAAGCCGATAGGCATTTCAAATATAGGTGCCGATAGGCATTCCAGATATGGTTGCCGATAGGCATTTCAAATATAGGTGCTGATAGGCATTCAGATGTAGTTTCCGATAGGCATTTCAAAAATAGGTGTCGATAGGCATTTCAGATATAGGTGTCGATAGGCATTTCAGATATAGGTGTCGATAGGCATTTCAGATATAGGTGTCGATAGGCATTTCAGATATAGGTGTCGATAGGCATTCAGATATAGGTGTCGATAGGCATTTCAGATATAGGTGTCGATAGGCATTTCAGATATAGGTGTCGATAGGCATTTCAGATATAGGTGTCGATAGGCATTTCAGATATAGGTGCCGATAGGCATTTCAGATATAGTTGCCGATTGGCATTTTAAAAATAGGTGCCGATAGGCATTTCAGATATAGAAGCCGATAGGCATTTCAAATATAGGTGCCGATAGGCATTCCAGATATGGTTGCCGATAGGCATTTCACATATAGGTGCTGATAGGCATTTCAGATGTAGTTTCCGATAGGCATTTCAAAAATAGGTGTCGATAGGCATTTCAGATATAGGTGTCGATAGGCATTTCAGATATAGGTGTCGATAGGCATTTCAGATATAGGTGTCGATAGGCATTTCAGATATAGGTGTCGATAGGCATTTCAGATATAGGTGTCGATAGGCATTTCAGATATAGGTGTCGATAGGCATTTCAGATATAGGTGTCGATAGGCATTTCAGATATAGGTGCCGATAGGCATTTCAGATATAGTTGCCGATTGGCATTTTAAAAATAGGTGCCGATAGGCATTTCAGATATAGAAGCCGATAGGCATTTCAAATATAGGTGCCGATAGGCATTCCAGATATGGTTGCCGATAGGCATTTCAAATATAGGTGCTGATAGGCATTTCAGATGTAGTTTCCGATAGGCATTTCAAAAATAGGTGTCGATAGGCATTTCAGATATAGGTGTCGATAGCATTTCAGATATAGGTGTCGATAGGCATTTCAGATATAGGTGTCGATAGGCATTTCAGATATAGGTGTCGATAGGCATTTCAGATATAGGTGTCGATAGGCATTTCAGATATAGGTGTCGATAAACATTTCAGATATAGGTGTCGATAGGCATTTCAGATATAGGTGTCGATAGGCATTTCAGATATAGGTGCCGATAGGCATTTCAGATATAGTTGCCGATTGGCATTTTAAAAATAGGTGCCGATAGGCATTTCAGATATAGAAGCCGATAGGCATTTCAAATATAGGTGCCGATAGGCATTTCAGATGTAGTTTCCGATAGGCATTTCAAAAATAGGTGTCGATAGGCATTTCAGATATAGGTGTCGATAGGCATTTCAGATATAGGTGTCGATAGGCATTTCAGATATAGGTGTCGATAGGCATTTCAGATATAGGTGTCGATAGGCATTTCAGATATAAGTGCCGAAAGGCATTTCAGATATAGTTGCCGATTGGCATTTTAAAAATAGGTGCCGATAGGTATTTCAGATATAGAAGCCGATAGGCATTTCAAATATAGGTGCCGATAGGCATTCCAGATATGGTTGCCAATAGGCATTTCAACTATAGGTGCTGATAGGCATTTCAGATGTAGTTTCCGATAGGCATTTCAAAAATAGGTGTCGATAAGCATTTCAGATATAGGTGTCGATAGGCATTTCAGATATAGGTGTCGATAGGCATTTCAGATATAGGTGCCGATAGGCATTTCAGATATAGTTGCCGATTGGCATTTTAAAAATAGGTGCCGATAGGCATTTCAGATATAGAAGCCGATAGGCATTTCAAATATAGGTGCCGATAGGCATTCCAGATATGGTTGCCGATAGGCATTTCAAATATAGGTGCTGATAGGCATTCAGATGTAGTTTCCGATAGGCATTTCAAAAATAGGTGTCGATAGGCATTTCAGATATAGGTGTCGATAGGCATTTCAGATATAGGTGTCGATAGGCATTTCAGATATAGGTGTCGATAGGCATTTCAGATATAGGTGTCGATAGGCATTTCAGATATAGGTGCCGATAGGCATTTCAGATATAGGTGTCGATAGGCATTTCAGATATAGGTGTCGATAGGCATTTCAGATATAGGTGTCGATAAGCATTTCAGATATAGGTGCCGATAGGCATTTCAGATATAGTTGCCGATTGGCATTTTAAAAATAGGTGCCGATAGGCATTTCAGATATAGAAGCCGATAGGCATTTCAAATATAGGTGCCGATTGGCATTCCAGATATGGTTGCCGATAGGCATTTCAAATATAGGTGCTGATAGGCATTTCAGATGTAGTTTCCGATAGGCATTTCAAAAATAGGTGTCGATAGGCATTTCAGATATAGGTGTCGATAGGCATTTCAGATATAGGTGTCGATAGGCATTTCAGATATAGGTGTCGATAGGCATTTCAGATATAGGTGTCGATAAGCATTTCAGATATAGGTGCCGATAGGCATTTCAGATATAGTTGCCGATTGGCATTTTAAAAATAGGTGCCGATAGGCATTTCAGATATAGAAGCCGATAGGCATTTCAAATATAGGTGCCGATAGGCATTCCAGATATGGTTGCCGATAGGCATTTCAAATATAGGTGCTGATAGGCATTTCAGATGTAGTTTCCGATAGGCAATTCAAAAATAGGTGTCGATAGGCATTTCAGATATAGGTGTCGATAGGCATTTCAGATATAGGTGTCGATAGGCATTTCAGATATAGGTGTCGATAGGCATTTCAGATATAGGTGTCGATAGGCATTTCAGATATAAGTGCCGAAAGGCATTTCAGATATAGTTGCCGATTGGCATTTTAAAAATAGGTGCCGATAGGTATTTCAGATATAGAAGCCGATAGGCATTTCAAATATAGGTGCCGATAGGCATTCCAGATATGGTTGCCAATAGGCATTTCAACTATAGGTGCTGATAGGCATTTCAGATGTAGTTTCCGATAGGCATTTCAAAAATAGGTGTCGATAAGCATTTCAAATATAGGTGTCGATAGGCATTTCAGATATAGGTGTCGATAGGCATTTCAGATATAGGTGTCGATAGGCATTTCAGATATAGGTGTCGATAGGCATTTCAGATATAGGTGTCGATAGGCATTTCAGATATAGGTGTCGATAGGCATTTCAGATATAGGTGTCGATAGGCATTTCAGATATAGGTGCCGATAGGCATTTCAGATATAGTTGCCGATTGGCATTTTAAAAATAGGTGCCGATAGGCATTTCAGATATAGAAGCCGATAGGCATTTCAAATATAGGTGCCGATAGGCATTCCAGATATGGTTGCCGATAGGCATTTCAAATATAGGTGCTGATAGGCATTCAGATGTAGTTTCCGATAGGCATTTCAAAAATAGGTGTCGATAGGCATTTCAGATATAGGTGTCGATAGGCATTTCAGATATAGGTGTCGATAGGCATTTCAGATATAGGTGTCGATAGGCATTTCAGATATAGGTGTCGATAGGCATTCAGATATAGGTGTCGATAGGCATTTCAGATATAGGTGTCGATAGGCATTTCAGATATAGGTGTCGATAGGCATTTCAGATATAGGTGTCGATAGGCATTTCAGATATAGGTGCCGATAGGCATTTCAGATATAGTTGCCGATTGGCATTTTAAAAATAGGTGCCGATAGGCATTTCAGATATAGAAGCCGATAGGCATTTCAAATATAGGTGCCGATAGGCATTCCAGATATGGTTGCCGATAGGCATTTCACATATAGGTGCTGATAGGCATTTCAGATGTAGTTTCCGATAGGCATTTCAAAAATAGGTGTCGATAGGCATTTCAGATATAGGTGTCGATAGGCATTTCAGATATAGGTGTCGATAGGCATTTCAGATATAGGTGTCGATAGGCATTTCAGATATAGGTGTCGATAGGCATTTCAGATATAGGTGTCGATAGGCATTTCAGATATAGGTGTCGATAGGCATTTCAGATATAGGTGTCGATAGGCATTTCAGATATAGGTGCCGATAGGCATTTCAGATATAGTTGCCGATTGGCATTTTAAAAATAGGTGCCGATAGGCATTTCAGATATAGAAGCCGATAGGCATTTCAAATATAGGTGCCGATAGGCATTCCAGATATGGTTGCCGATAGGCATTTCAAATATAGGTGCTGATAGGCATTTCAGATGTAGTTTCCGATAGGCATTTCAAAAATAGGTGTCGATAGGCATTTCAGATATAGGTGTCGATAGCATTTCAGATATAGGTGTCGATAGGCATTTCAGATATAGGTGTCGATAGGCATTTCAGATATAGGTGTCGATAGGCATTTCAGATATAGGTGTCGATAGGCATTTCAGATATAGGTGTCGATAAACATTTCAGATATAGGTGTCGATAGGCATTTCAGATATAGGTGTCGATAGGCATTTCAGATATAGGTGCCGATAGGCATTTCAGATATAGTTGCCGATTGGCATTTTAAAAATAGGTGCCGATAGGCATTTCAGATATAGAAGCCGATAGGCATTTCAAATATAGGTGCCGATAGGCATTCCAGATATGGTTGCCGATAGGCATTTCAAATATAGGTGCTGATAGGCATTTCAGATGTAGTTTCCGATAGGCATTTCAAAAATAGGTGTCGATAGGCATTTCAGATATAGGTGTCGATAGGCATTTCAGATATAGGTGTCGATAGGCATTTCAGATATAGGTGTCGATAGGCATTTCAGATATAGGTGTCGATAGGCATTTCAGATATAGGTGTCGATAGGCATTTCAGATATAGGTGTCGATAGGCATTTCAGATATAGGTGTCGATAGGCATTTCAGATATAGGTGCCGATAGGCATTTCAGATATAGTTGCCGATTAGCATTTTAAAAATAGGTGCCGATAGGCATTTCAGATATAGAAGCCGATAGGCATTTCAAATATAGGTGCCGATAGGCATTCCAGATATGGTTACCGATAGGCATTTCAAATTTAAGTGCTGATAGGCATTTCAGATGTAGTTTCCGATAGGCATTTCAAAAATAGGGATCGATAGGCATTTCAGATATAGGTGTCGATAGGCATTTCAGATATAGGTGTCGATAGGCATTTCAGATATAGGTGCCGATAGGCATTTCAGATATAGTTGCCGATTGGCATTTTAAAAATAGGTGCCGATAGGCATTTCAGATATAGAAGCCGAAAGGCATTTCAAATATAGGTGCCGGTAGGCATTCCAGATATGGTTGCCGATAGGCATTTCAAATATAGGTGCTGATAGGCATTTCAGATGTAGTTTCCGATAGGCATTTCAAAAATAGGTGTCAATAGGCATTTCAGATATAGGTGTCGATAGGCATTTCAGATATAGGTGTCGATAGGCATTTCAGATATAGGTGTCGATAGGCATTTCAGATATAGGTGTCGATAGGCATTTCAGATATAGGTGTCGATAGGCATTTCAGATATAGGTGTCGATAGGCATTTCAGATATAGGTGTCGATAGGCATTTCAGATATAAGTGCCGATAGGCATTTCAGATATAGTTGCCGATTGGCATTTTAAAAATAGGTGCCGATAGGCATTTCAGATATAGAAGCCGATAGGCATTTCAAATATAGGTGCCGATAGGCATTCCAGATATGGTTGCCAATAGGCATTTCAAATATAGGTGCTGATAGGCATTTCAGATGTAGTTTCCGATAGGCATTTCAAAAATAGGTGTCGATAGGCATTTCAGATATAGGTGTCGATAGGCATTTCAGATATAGGTGTCGATAGGCATTTCAGATATAAGTGTCGATAGGCATTTCAGATATAGGTGTCGATAAGCATTTCAGATATAGGTGTCGATAGGCATTTCAGCTATAGGTGTCGATAGGCATTTCAGATATAGGTGCCGATAGGCATTTCAGATATAGTTGCCAAATGGCATTTTAAAAATAGGTGCCGATAGGCATTTCAGATATAGAAGCCGATAGGCATTTCAAATATAGGTGCCGATAGGCATTCCAGATATGGTTGCCGATAGGCATTTCAAATATAGGTGCTGATAGGCATTTCAGATGTAGCTTCCGATAGGCATTTCAAAAATAGGTGTCGATAGGCATTTCAGATATAGGTGTCGATAGGCATTTCAGATATAGGTGTCGATAGGCATTTCAGATATAGGTGTCGATAGGCATTTCAGATATAGGTGTCGATAGGCATTTCAGATATAGGTGTCGATAGGCATTTCAGATATAGGAGTCGATAGGCATTTCAGATATAGGTGCCGATAGGCATTTCAGATATAGTTGCCGATTGGCATTTTAAAAATAGGTGCCGATAGGCATTTCAGATATAGAAGCCGATAGGCATTTCAAATATAGGTGCCGATAGGCATTCCAGATATGGTTGCCGATAGGCATTTCAAATTTAGGTGCTGATAGGCATTTCAGATGTAGTTTCCGATAGGCATTTCAAAAATAGGTGTCGATTGGCATTTCAGATATAGGTGTCGATAGGCATTTCAGATATAGGTGTCGATAGGCATTTCAGATATAGGTGTCGATAGGCATTTCAGATATAGGTGCCGATAGGCATTTCAGATATAGTTGCCGATTGGCATTTTAAAAATAGGTGCCGATAGGCATTTTAGATATAGAAGCCGATAGGCATTTCAAATATAGGTGCCAATAGGCATTCCAGATATGGTTGCCGATAGGCATTTCAAATATAGGTGCTGATAGGCATTTCAGATGTAGTTTCCGATAGGCATTTCAAAAATAGGTGTCGATAGGCATTTCAGATATAGGTGTCGATAGGCATTTCAGATATAGGTGTCGATAGGCATTTCAGATATAGGTGTCGATAGGCATTTCAGATATAGGTGCCGATAGGCATTTCAGATATAGTTGCCGATTGGCATTTTAAAAATAGGTGCCGATAGGCATTTCAGATATAGAAGCCGAAAGGCATTTCAAATATAGGTGCCGATAGGCATTCCAGATATGGTTGCCGATAGGTATTTCAAATATAGGTGCTGATAGGCATTTCAGATGTAGTTTCCGATAGGCATTTCAAAAATAGGTGTCGATAGGCATTTCAGATATAGGTGTCGATAGGCATTTCAGATATAGGTGTCGATAGGCATTTCAGATATAGGTGTCGATAGGCATTTCAGATATAGGTGTCGATAGGCATTTCAGATATAGGTGTCGATAGGCATTTCAGATATAGGTGTCGATAGGCATTTCAGATATAGGTGTCGATAGGCATTTTAGATATAAGTGCCGATAGGCATTTCAGATATAGTTGCCGATTGGCATTTTATAAATAGGTGCCGATAGGCATTTCAGATATAGAAGCCGATAGGCATTTCAAATATAGGTGCCGATAGGCATTCCAGATATGGTTGCCAATAGGCATTTCAAATATAGGTGCTGATAGGCATTTCAGATGTAGTTTCCGATAGGCATTTCAAAAATAGGTGTCGATAGGCATTTCAGATATAGGTGTCGATAGGCATTTCAGATATAGGTGTCGATAGGCATTTCAGATATAGGTGTCGATAGGCATTTCAGATATAGGTGTCGATAGGCATTTCAGATATAGGTGTCGATAGGCATTTCAGATATAGGTGTCGATAGGCATTTCAGATATAGGTGCCGATAGGCATTTCAGATATAGTTGCCAAATGGCATTTTAAAAATAGGTGCCGATAGGCATTTCAGATATAGAAGCCGATAGGCATTTCAAATATAGGTGCCGATAGGCATTCCAGATATGGTTGCCGATAGGCATTTCAAATATAGGTGCTGATAGGCATTTCAGATGTAGTTTCCGATAGGCATTTCAAAAATAGGTGTCGATAGGCATTTCAGATATAGGTGTCGATAGGCATTTCAGATATAGGTGTCGATAGGCATTTCAGATATAGGTGTCGATAGGCATTTCAGATATAGGTGTCGATAGGCATTTCAGATATAGGTGTCGATAGGCATTTCAGATATAGGAGTCGATAGGCATTTCAGATATAGGTGCCGATAGGCATTTCAGATATAGTTGCCGATTGGTATTTTAAAAATAGGTGCCGATAGGCATTTCAGATATAGAAGCCGATAGGCATTTCAAATATAGGTGCCGATAGGCATTCCAGATATGGTTGCCGATAGGCATTTCAAATTTAGGTGCTGATAGGCATTTCAGATGTAGTTTCCGATAGGCATTTCAAAAATAGGTGTCGATTGGCATTTCAGATATAGGTGTCGATAGGCATTTCAGATATAGGTGTCGATAGGCATTTCAGATATAGGTGTCGATAGGCATTTCAGATATAGGTGCCGATAGGCATTTCAGATATAGTTGCCGATTGGCATTTTAAAAATAGGTGCCGATAGGCATTTTAGATATAGAAGCCGATAGGCATTTCAAATATAGGTGCCATTAGGCATTCCAGATATGGTTGCCGATAGGCATTTCAAATATAGGTGCTGATAGGCATTTCAGATGTAGTTTCCGATAGGCATTTCAAAAATAGGTGTCGATAGGCATTTCGGATATAGGTGTCGATAGGCATTTCAGATATAGGTGTCGATAGGCATTTTAGATATAGGTGTCGATAGGCATTTCAGATATAGGTGTCGAGAGGCATTTCAGATATAGGTGTCGATAGGCATTTCAGATATAGGTGTCGATAGGCATTTCAGATATAGGTGTCGATAGGCATTTCAGATATAGGTGCCGATTGGCATTTCAGATATAGTTGCCGATTGGCATTTTAAAAATAGGTGCCGATAGGCATTTCAGATATAGAAGCCGTTAGGCATTTCAAATATAGGTGCCGATAGGCATTCCAGATATGGTTGCCGATAAGCATTTCAAATATAGGTGCTGATAGGCATTTCAGATGTAGTTTCCGATAGGCATTTCAAAAATAGGTGTCGATGGGCATTTCAGATATAGGTGTCGATAGGCATTTCAGATATAGGTGTCGATAGGCATTTCAGATATAGGTGTCGATAGGCATTTCAGATATAGGTGTCGATAGGCATTTCAGATATAGGTGACGATAGGCATTTCAGATATAGGTGTCGATAGGCATTTCAGATATAGGTGTCGATAGGCATTTCAGATATAGGTGCCGATAGGCATTTCAGATATAGTTGCCGATTGGCATTTTAAAAATAGGTGCCGATAGGCATTTCAGATATAGAAGCCGATAGGCATTTTAAATATAGGTGCCGATAGGCATTCCAGATATGGTTGCCGATAGGCATTTCAAATATAGGTGCTGATAGGCATTTCAGATGTAGTTTCCGATAGGCATTTCAAAAATAGGTGTCGATAGGCATTTCAGATATAGGTGTCGAAAGGCATTTCAGATATAGGTGTCGATAGGCATTTCAGATATAGGTGTCGATAGGC
>JAVRKA010000931.1:0-38351 GCA_034508555.1 Venustoraphidia nigricollis | reverse complement strand
GTGCAAACGTTTCTGACCTCGTGCGCCCAGGGTGCAAACGTTTCTGACCTCGTGCGCCCAGGGTGCAAACGTTTCTGACCTCGTGCGCCCAGGGTGCAAACGTTTCTGACCTCGTGCGCCCAGGGTGCAAACGTTTCTGACCTCGTGCGCCCAGGGTGCAAACGTTTCTGACCTCGTGCGCCCAGGGTGCAAACGTTTCTGACCTCGTGCGCCCAGGGTGCAAACGTTTCTGACCTCGTGCGCCCAGGGTGCAAACGTTTCTGACCTCGTGCGCCCAGGGTGCAAACGTTTCTGACCTCGTGCGCCCAGGGTGCAAACGTTTCTGACCTCGTGCGCCCAGGGTGCAAACGTTTCTGACCTCGTGCGCCCAGGGTGCAAACGTTTCTGACCTCGTGCGCCCAGGGTGCAAACGTTTCTGACCTCGTGCGCCCAGGGTGCAAACGTTTCTGACCTCGTGCGCCCAGGGTGCAACGTTTCTGACCTCGTGCGCCCAGGGTGCAAACGTTTCTGACCTCGTGCGCCCAGGGTGCAAACGTTTCTGACCTCGTGCGCCCAGGGTGCAAACGTTTCTGACCTCGTGCGCCCAGGGTGCAAACGTTTCTGACCTCGTGCGCCCAGGGTGCAAACGTTTCTGACCTCGTGCGCCCAGGGTGCAAACGTTTCTGACCTCGTGCGCCCAGGGTGCAAACGTTTCTGACCTCGTGCGCCCAGGGTGCACCAGGTGCAAACGTTTCTGACCTCGTGCGCCCAGGGTGCAAACGTTTCTGACCTCGTGCGCCCAGGGTGCAAACGTTTCTGACCTCGTGCGCCCAGGGTGCAAACGTTTCTGACCTCGTGCGCCCAGGGTGCAAACGTTTCTGACCTCGTGCGCCCAGGGTGCAAACGTTTCTGACCTCGTGCGCCCAGGGTGCAAACGTTTCTGACCTCGTGCGCCCAGGGTGCAAACGTTTCTGACCTCGTGCGCCCAGGGTGCAAACGTTTCTGACCTCGTGCGCCCAGGGTGCAAACGTTTCTGACCTCGTGCGCCCAGGGTGCAAACGTTTCTGACCTCGTGCGCCCAGGGTGCAAACGTTTCTGACCTCGTGCGCCCAGGGTGCAAACGTTTCTGACCTCGTGCGCCCAGGGTGCAAACGTTTCTGACCTCGTGCGCCCAGGGTGCAAACGTTTCTGACCTCGTGCGCCCAGGGTGCAAACGTTTTCTGACCTCGTGCGCCCAGGGTGCAAACGTTTCTGACCTCGTGCGCCCAGGGTGCAAACGTTTCTGACCTCGTGCGCCCAGGGTGCAAACGTTTCTGACCTCGTGCGCCCAGGGTGCAAACGTTTCTGACCTCGTGCGCCCAGGGTGCAAACGTTTCTGACCTCGTGCGCCCAGGGTGCAAACGTTTCTGACCTCGTGCGCCCAGGGTGCAAACGTTTCTGACCTCGTGCGCCCAGGGTGCAAACGTTTCTGACCTCGTGCGCCCAGGGTGCAAACGTTTCTGACCTCGTGCGCCCAGGGTGCAAACGTTTCTGACCTCGTGCGCCCAGGGTGCAAACGTTTCTGACCTCGTGCGCCCAGGGTGCAAACGTTTCTGACCTCGTGCGCCCAGGGTGCAAACGTTTCTGACCTCGTGCGCCCAGGGTGCAAACGTTTCTGACCTCGTGCGCCCAGGGTGCAAACGTTTCTGACCTCGTGCGCCCAGGGTGCAAACGTTTCTGACCTCGTGCGCCCAGGGTGCAAACGTTTCTGACCTCGTGCGCCCAGGGTGCAAACGTTTCTGACTCGTGCGCCCAGGGTGCAAACGTTTCTGACCTCGTGCGCCCAGGGTGCAAACGTTTCTGACCTCGTGCGCCCAGGGTGCAAACGTTTCTGACCTCGTGCGCCCAGGGTGCAAACGTTTCTGACCTCGTGCGCCCAGGGTGCAAACGTTTCTGACCTCGTGCGCCCAGGGTGCAAACGTTTCTGACCTCGTGCGCCCAGGGTGCAAACGTTTCTGACCTCGTGCGCCCAGGGTGCAAACGTTTCTGACCTCGTGCGCCCAGGGTGCAAACGTTTCTGACCTCGTGCGCCCAGGGTGCAAACGTTTCTGACCTCGTGCGCCCAGGGTGCAAACGTTTCTGACCTCGTGCGCCCAGGGTGCAAACGTTTCTGACCTCGTGCGCCCAGGGTGCAAACGTTTCTGACCTCGTGCGCCCAGGGTGCAAACGTTTCTGACCTCGTGCGCCCAGGGTGCAAACGTTTCTGACCTCGTGCGCCCAGGGTGCAAACGTTTCTGACCTCGTGCGCCCAGGGTGCAAACGTTTCTGACCTCGTGCGCCCAGGGTGCAAACGTTTCTGACCTCGTGCGCCCAGGGTGCAAACGTTTCTGACCTCGTGCGCCCAGGGTGCAAACGTTTCTGACCTCGTGCGCCCAGGGTGCAAACGTTTCTGACCTCGTGCGCCCAGGGTGCAAACGTTTCTGACCTCGTGCGCCCAGGGTGCAAACGTTTCTGACCTCGTGCGCCCAGGGTGCAAACGTTTCTGACCTCGTGCGCCCAGGGTGCAAACGTTTCTGACCTCGTGCGCCCAGGGTGCAAACGTTTCTGACCTCGTGCGCCCAGGGTGCAAACGTTTCTGACCTCGTGCGCCCAGGGTGCAAACGTTTCTGACCTCGTGCGCCCAGGGTGCAAACGTTTCTGACCTCGTGCGCCCAGGGTGCAAACGTTTCTGACCTCGTGCGCCCAGGGTGCAAACGTTTCTGACCTCGTGCGCCCAGGGTGCAAACGTTTCTGACCTCGTGCGCCCAGGGTGCAAACGTTTCTGACCTCGTGCGCCCAGGGTGCAAACGTTTCTGACCTCGTGCGCCCAGGGTGCAAACGTTTCTGACCTCGTGCGCCCAGGGTGCAAACGTTTCTGACCTCGTGCGCCCAGGGTGCAAACGTTTCTGACCTCGTGCGCCCAGGGTGCAAACGTTTCTGACCTCGTGCGCCCAGGGTGCAAACGTTTCTGACCTCGTGCGCCCAGGGTGCAAACGTTTCTGACCTCGTGCGCCCAGGGTGCAAACGTTTCTGACCTCGTGCGCCCAGGGTGCAAACGTTTCTGACCTCGTGCGCCCAGGGTGCAAACGTTTCTGACCTCGTGCGCCCAGGGTGCAAACGTTTCTGACCTCGTGCGCCCAGGGTGCAAACGTTTCTGACCTCGTGCGCCCAGGGTGCAAACGTTTCTGACCTCGTGCGCCCAGGGTGCAAACGTTTCTGACCTCGTGCGCCCAGGGTGCAAACGTTTCTGACCTCGTGCGCCCAGGGTGCAAACGTTTCTGACCTCGTGCGCCCAGGGTGCAAACGTTTCTGACCTCGTGCGCCCAGGGTGCAAACGTTTCTGACCTCGTGCGCCCAGGGTGCAAACGTTTCTGACCTCGTGCGCCCAGGGTGCAAACGTTTCTGACCTCGTGCGCCCAGGGTGCAAACGTTTCTGACCTCGTGCGCCCAGGGTGCAAACGTTTCTGACCTCGTGCGCCCAGGGTGCAAACGTTTCTGACCTCGTGCGCCCAGGGTGCAAACGTTTCTGACCTCGTGCGCCCAGGGTGCAAACGTTTCTGACCTCGTGCGCCCAGGGTGCAAACGTTTCTGACCTCGTGCGCCCAGGGTGCAAACGTTTCTGACCTCGTGCGCCCAGGGTGCAAACGTTTCTGACCTCGTGCGCCCAGGGTGCAAACGTTTCTGACCTCGTGCGCCCAGGGTGCAAACGTTTCTGACCTCGTGCGCCCAGGGTGCAAACGTTTCTGACCTCGTGCGCCCAGGGTGCAAACGTTTCTGACCTCGTGCGCCCAGGGTGCAAACGTTTCTGACCTCGTGCGCCCAGGGTGCAAACGTTTCTGACCTCGTGCGCCCAGGGTGCAAACGTTTCTGACCTCGTGCGCCCAGGGTGCAAACGTTTCTGACCTCGTGCGCCCAGGGTGCAAACGTTTCTGACCTCGTGCGCCCAGGGTGCAAACGTTTCTGACCTCGTGCGCCCAGGGTGCAAACGTTTCTGACCTCGTGCGCCCAGGGTGCAAACGTTTCTGACCTCGTGCGCCCAGGGTGCAAACGTTTCTGACCTCGTGCGCCCAGGGTGCAAACGTTTCTGACCTCGTGCGCCCAGGGTGCAAACGTTTCTGACCTCGTGCGCCCAGGGTGCAAACGTTTCTGACCTCGTGCGCCCAGGGTGCAAACGTTTCTGACCTCGTGCGCCCAGGGTGCAAACGTTTCTGACCTCGTGCGCCCAGGTGCAAACGTTTCTGACCTCGTGCGCCCAGGGTGCAAACGTTTCTGACCTCGTGCGCCCAGGGTGCAAACGTTTCTGACCTCGTGCGCCCAGGGTGCAAACGTTTCTGACCTCGTGCGCCCAGGGTGCAAACGTTTCTGACCTCGTGCGCCCAGGGTGCAAACGTTTCTGACCTCGTGCGCCCAGGGTGCAAACGTTTCTGACCTCGTGCGCCCAGGGTGCAAACGTTTCTGACCTCGTGCGCCCAGGGTGCAAACGTTTCTGACCTCGTGCGCCCAGGGTGCAAACGTTTCTGACCTCGTGCGCCCAGGGTGCAAACGTTTCTGACCTCGTGCGCCCAGGGTGCAAACGTTTCTGACCTCGTGCGCCCAGGGTGCAAACGTTTCTGACCTCGTGCGCCCAGGGTGCAAACGTTTCTGACCTCGTGCGCCCAGGGTGCAAACGTTTCTGACCTCGTGCGCCCAGGGTGCAAACGTTTCTGACCTCGTGCGCCCAGGGTGCAAACGTTTCTGACCTCGTGCGCCCAGGGTGCAAACGTTTCTGACCTCGTGCGCCCAGGGTGCAAACGTTTCTGACCTCGTGCGCCCAGGGTGCAAACGTTTCTGACCTCGTGCGCCCAGGGTGCAAACGTTTCTGACCTCGTGCGCCCAGGGTGCAAACGTTTCTGACCTCGTGCGCCCAGGGTGCAAACGTTTCTGACCTCGTGCGCCCAGGGTGCAAACGTTTCTGACCTCGTGCGCCCAGGGTGCAAACGTTTCTGACCTCGTGCGCCCAGGGTGCAAACGTTTCTGACCTCGTGCGCCCAGGGTGCAAACGTTTCTGACCTCGTGCGCCCAGGGTGCAAACGTTTCTGACCTCGTGCGCCCAGGGTGCAAACGTTTCTGACCTCGTGCGCCCAGGGTGCAAACGTTTCTGACCTCGTGCGCCCAGGGTGCAAACGTTTCTGACCTCGTGCGCCCAGGGTGCAAACGTTTCTGACCTCGTGCGCCCAGGGTGCAAACGTTTCTGACCTCGTGCGCCCAGGGTGCAAACGTTTCTGACCTCGTGCGCCCAGGGTGCAAACGTTTCTGACCTCGTGCGCCCAGGGTGCAAACGTTTCTGACCTCGTGCGCCCAGGGTGCAAACGTTTCTGACCTCGTGCGCCCAGGGTGCAAACGTTTCTGACCTCGTGCGCCCAGGGTGCAAACGTTTCTGACCTCGTGCGCCCAGGGTGCAAACGTTTCTGACCTCGTGCGCCCAGGGTGCAAACGTTTCTGACCTCGTGCGCCCAGGGTGCAAACGTTTCTGACCTCGTGCGCCCAGGGTGCAAACGTTTCTGACCTCGTGCGCCCAAGGCGCAAACGTTTCAGACCTCGTGCGCCCAAGGCGCAAACGTTTCTGACCTCGTGCGCCCAAGGCGCAAACGTTTCTGACCTCGTGCGCCCAAGGCGCAAACTATTCAACTTAGACTGTAAAGCAACGTCTGATTTTTTGTTTTAGTTAATTTGTTCCGAACTACTGGACCGATTGAGTTGAAATTTGGTACACATGTGTAAGTTGGTGACACAAAGACGGGCGTATAACGTAAATAATTAAATTTTAAACATGGGGGTAATTTTTGGGGAAAAATTAGGAAATTAACAAAAAAAAGTTTTGAAAACTGTCACGTGTGACATATCCAATGAAAGGGCTCGTAGTAAGGGTTTAAAATATATTTTTTTATAATTTTAAAATAAATAGTTTTAAAGTTATTTAAGAAAATAGTATAGCCTTAGTTATTTTTTTGACAAAAATGGGAAATCTCTTGGTTCCTTTTCATATTTGGTATACTTATAGAAAATGACACGCTGAATTCAACGAGCCCATCCGTTGCGCTCTATCACTCACCGTTACGAAGCTAGAGGCCCTTCAAACTGATTTTCTGGAATCTCTGGAATACCTATCAGATACTTCTTAAATTTGGTATACTGACAGAAAATTACATTCTAAACTCAATGAGCGCACCCAGAGGCCTCTAGCTATTACCGTTTCGAAGATAGAGCCATTCAAAGAATGCTCGTAAAAAGAACACATCTTGAAAAGACCACCGGCCGCAAACTAGGGCTTATTTTTGAATTTCAAATGTCATTCCCTGTCAGTCCAAAGCTGCCAGAGTGTCAAAATTCTGCACAGACAGAACGTCTGGCTGACGGGATGTGACAAACTGTATAAGTAATACCTGTGAACAGAAAAAAAAACATACGCGTCACTATAATTACATGCTTTTATTTAACTTGCTTTCAAATAATATTTTACATTAGCAAATATTCATCCAACTCTTTTCGGGTGCTTTTTATTTCGACTTCAGCGTTCTTACTTTCTCCCGATCCTAGCCGTGTACTTCGAATTTTCATTTTTTCTAGGATATATTCTCGAGCTTCATGAGCGCCCTTAATTTTTCCAGGTGAGGCAACGATTCTGAAAAATATTTCCAGGTGAGGCAACGGCTCTGAAAAACATATCCAGGTGAGGCAACGATTCTGAAAAATATTTCCAGGTGAGGCAACGATTCTGAAAAATATTTCCAGGTGAGGCAACAATTCTGAAAAATATTTCCAGGTGAGGCAACGATATTAAAGATATTACCAGTTGAGGCTACAATTCTGAAAAATATTTCCTTCTGGGGCAACGATTCTGAAAAATATATTCAGGTAAAACAACGATTCTGAAAAATATATCCAGGTGAGGCAACGATTCTGAAAAATATTTCCAGGTGAGACACCGATTCTGAAAAATATTTCCAGGTGAGGCAACGATTCTGAAAAATATTTCCAGGTGAGGCAACGATTCTGTAAAATATTTCCACGCGAGGCAGCGATTTTGAAAAATATCTCCAGGTGAGGCAACAATTCTGAAAAATATTTCCAGGTGAAGCAACGGTTCTGAAAAATATATCCAGGTGAGGCAACGATTCTGAAAAATATTTCCAGGTGAGGCAACAATTCTGAAAAGTATATACAGGTGAGGCAACGGTTCTGAAAAATATTTCCAGGTGCGGCAACGATTCTGAAAAATATTTCCAGGTGAGGCAACAATTCTGAAAAATATTTCCAGGTGAGGCAACGGTTCTGAAAAATATTTCCAGATGAGGCAACGGTTCTAAAAATTATATCCAAATGAGGCAGCGATTCTAAAATATTTCCAGGTGAGGCAATATTATGAAAAATATTTCCAGGTGAGGCAATGATTATGAAAAATATTACCAGGTGAGGCAACAATTCTGAAAAATATTTCCAGGTGGGGCAACGAATCTGAAAAATATATTCAGGTGAGGCAACGATGCTGAAAAATATGTCCAGGTGAGGCAACGATTCTGAAAAATATTTCCAGGTGAGGCGACGATTCTGAAAAATATTTCCAGGTGAGGCAACGATTCTGAAAAATATTTCCAGGCGAGGCAACGGCTCTGAAAAACATATCCAGGTGAGGCAACGATTCTGAAAATTATTTCCAGGTGAGACAACGATTCTGAAAAATATTTCCAGGTGAGGCAACAATTCTGAAAAATATTTCCAGGTGAGGCAACGATTATGAAAAATATTACCATTTGAGGTAACAATTCTGAAAAATATTTCCTGGTGGGGCAACGATTCTGAAAAATATATTCAGGTAAAACAACGATTCTGAAAAATATATCCAGGTGAGGCAACGATTCTGAAAAATATTTCCAGGTGAGACACCGATTCTGAAAAATATTTCCAGGTGAGGCAACGATTCTGAAAAATATTTCCAGGTGAGGCAACGATTCTGTAAAATATTTCCAGGCGAGGCAACGATTTTGAAAAATATCTCCAGGTGAGGCAACAATTCTGAAAAATATTTCCAGGTGAAGCAACGGTTCTGAAAAATATATCCAGGTGAGGCAACGATTCTGAAAAATATTAACAGGTGAGGCAACAAATCTGAAAAATATTTCCAGGTGAGGCAACGGTTTAGAAAAATATATCCAGGTGAGGCAACGATTCTGAAAAATATATTCAGGTGAGGCAACGATTCTGAAAAATATTTTCAGGTGAGGCAACAATTCTGAAAAATATTTCCAGGTGAGGCAACAGTTCTGAAAAATATTTCAAGATGAGGCAACGGTTCTGAAAAATATACCCAGATGAGGCAACGATTCTGAAAAATATTTCCAGGTGAGGCAACGATTCTGAAAAATATTTCTAGGTGAGGCAACAATTCTGAAAAATATTTCCAGGGGAGGCAACAATTCTGACAAATATTTCCACGTGAGTCAACGGTTCTGAAAAATATTTCCAGGTGAGGCAACAATTCTGAAAAAAATTTCCAGGTGAGGCAACAATTCTGAAATATATTTCCAGGTGAGGCAACGGTTCTGAAAAATATTTCCAGATGAGGCAACGGTTCTAAAAATTATATCCAAATGAGGCAACGATTCTCAAAAATATTTCCAGGTGAGGCAACGATTCTGAAAAATATTTCCAGGTGAGGCAATGATTATGAAAAATATTACCAGGTGAGGCAACAATTCTGAAAAATATTTCCAGGTGGGGCAACGAATCTGAAAAATATATTCAGGTGAGGCAACGATGCTGAAAAATATATCCGGGTGAGGCAACGATTCTGAAAAATATTTCCAGGTGAGGCGACGATTCTGAAAAATATTTCCAGGTGAGGCAACGATTCTGAAAAATATTTCCAGGCGAGGCAACGGCTCTGAAAAACATATCCAGGTGAGGCAACGATTCTGAAAAATATTTCCAGGTGAGGCAACGATTATGAAAAATATTACCATTTGAGGTAACAATTCTGAAAAATATTTCCAGGTGAGGCAACGATTCTGTAAAATATTTCCACGCAAGGCAACGATTTTGAAAAATAACTCCAGGTGAGGCAACAATTCTGAAAAATATTTCCAGGTGAAGCAACGGTTCTGAAAAATATATCCAGGTGAGGCAACGATTCTGAAAAATATTTCCAGGTGAGGCAACAATTCTGAAAAGTATTTACAGGTGAGGCAACGGTTCTGAAAAATATTTCCAGGTGAGGCAACGATTCTGAAAAATATTTCCAGGTGAGGCAACAATTCTGAAAAATATTTCCAGGTGAGGCAACGGTTCTGAAAAATATTTCCAGATGAGGCAACGGTTCTAAAAATTATATCCAAATGAGGCAACGATTCTGAAAAATATTTCCAGGTGAGGCAACGATTCTGAAAAATATTTCCAGGTGAGGCAATGATTATGAAAAATATTGCCAGGTGAGGCAACAATTCTGAAAAATATTTCCAGGTGGGGCAACGAATCTGAAAAATATATTCAGGTGAGGCAACGATGCTGAAAAATATATCCAGGTGAGGCAACGATTCTGAAAAATATTTCCAGGTGAGGCGACGATTCTGAAAAATATTTCCAGGTGAGGCAACGATTCTGAAAAATATTTCCAGGCGAGGCAACGGCTCTGAAAAACATATCCAGGTGAGGCAACGATTCTGAAAAATATTTCCTGGTGGGGCAACGATTCTGAAAAATATATTCAGGTAAAACAACGATTCTGAAAAATATATCCAGGTGAGGCAACGATTCTGAAAAATATTTCCAGGTGAGACACCGATTCTGAAAAATATTTCCAGGTGAGGCAACGATTCTGAAAAATATTTCCAGGTGAGGCAACGATTCTGTAAAATATTTCCAGGCGAGGCAACGATTTTGAAAAATATCTCCAGGTGAGGCAACAATTCTGAAAAATATTTCCAGGTGAAGCAACGGTTCTGAAAAATATATCCAGGTGAGGAAACGATTCTGAAAAATATTAACAGGTGAGGCAACAAATCTGAAAAATATTTCCAGGTGAGGCAACGGTTTAGAAAAATATATCCAGGTGAGGCAACGATTCTGAAAAATATATTCAGGTGAGGCAACGATTCTGAAAAATATTCTCAGGTGAGGCAACAATTCTGAAAAATATTTCCAGGTGAGGCAACAGTTCTGAAAAATATTTCAAGATGAGGCAACGGTTCTGAAAAATATACCCAGATGAGGCAACGATCTGAAAAATATTTCCAGGTGAGGCAACGATTTTGAAAAATATTTCTAGGTGAGGCAACAATTCTGAAAAATATTTCCAGGTGAGGCAACCATTCTGACAAATATTTCCAGGTGAGTCAACGGTTCTGAAAAATATTTCCAGGTGAGGCAACAATTCTGAAAAATATTTCCAGGTGAGTCAACGGTTCTGAAAAATATTTCCAGGTGAGGCAACAATTCTGAAAAATATTTCCAGGTGAGGCAACAATTCTGAAAAATATTTCCAGGTGAGGCAACAATTCTGAAAAATATTTCCAGGTGAGGCAACAATTCTGAAAAATATTTCCAGGTGAGGCAACAATTCTGAAAAATATTTCCAGGTGAGGCAACAATTCTGAAAAATATTTCCAGGTGAGGCAACAATTCTGAAAAATATTTCCAGGTGAGGCAACTGTTCTGAAAAATATTTCCAGATGAGGCAACAATTCTGAAAAATATTTCCAGGTGAGGCAACGATTCTGAAAAATATTTCTAGGTGAGGCAACGATTCAGAAAAATATTGCCAGGTGAGGCAACGATTCTGAAAAATATTTCCAGGTGAGGCAACAATTCTGAAAAATATTTCCAGGTGAGGCAACAATTCTGAAAAATATTTCCAGGTGAGGCAACGGTTCTGAAAAATATTTCCAGGTGAGGCAACAATTCTGAAAAATATTTCCAGGTGTGGCAACGATTCTGAGAAATATTTCCAGGTGAGGCAACGTTTTTGAAAAATATTTCTAGGTGAGGCAACGATTCTGTAAAATATTTCCCAGGTGAGGCAACAATTCTGAAAAATATTTCCTGGTGAGGCAACGGTTCTGAAAAATATTTTCAGGTGAGGCAACAATTCTGAAATATATTTCCAGATGAGGCGCAACGATTCTGAAAAATATTTTCAGGTGAGGCAACGATTCTGAAAAATATTTCCAGGTGAGGCAACGATTCTAAAAAATATTTCCAGGTGAGGCAACGATTCTAAAAAATATATCCAGGTGAGGCAACATTTCTGAAAAATATTTCCAGGTGAGGCAACAATTCTAAATAATATTTCCAGGTGAGGCAACGTTTCTGAAAAATATATCCAGATGAGGCCACGATTCTGAAAAATATTTCCAGGTGAGGCAACGATTCTGAAAAATATTTCCAGGTGAGGCAACGATTATGAAAAATATATTCAGGTGAGGCAACGATACTGAAAAATATACCCAGGTGAGGCAACGATTCTGAAAAAAATTTCCAGGTGAGGCAACGATTCTGGAAAATATATCCAGGTAAGGCAACAATTCTGAAAAATATTTCCAGGTGAGGCAACGGTTCTTAAAAATATATCCAGATGAGGTATCGATTCTGAAAAATATTTCCAGGTGAGGCAACGATTCTGAAAAATATTTCCAGGTGAGGCAACGATTATGAAAAATATTTCCAGGTGAGGCAACGGTTCTGAAAAATATATCTAGGTGAGGGAACGATTCTTATTAATATATTCAGGGTGAGGCAACGATTCTGAAAGTATTTCCAGGTGAGGCAACGAAGCTGAATAATATATCCAGGTGAGGCAACGATTCTGAAAAATATTTCCAGGTGAGACACCGATTCTGAATAATATTTCCAGGTGAGGCAACGATTCTGAAAAATATTTCCAGGTGAGGCAACGATTCTGAAAAATATTTCCAGGTGAGGCAACAATTCTGAAAAATATTTCCAGGTGAGGCAACAATTCTGAAAAATATTTCCAGGTGAGGCGACGATTCTGAAAAATATTGCCAGGTGAGGCAACAATTTTGAAAAATATTTTTAGGTGAGGCAACGATTCTGAAAAATATATTCAGGTGAGTCAACGATTCTGAAAAATATATCCAGGTGAGGCAACAATTCTGAAAAATATTTCCAGGTGAGGCAACGGTTCTGAAAAATATATCCAAGTGAGGCAACGATTCTCAAAAATATTTCTAGGTGAGGCAACGGTTCCGAAAAATATTTCCAGGTGAGGCAACGGTTCTGAAAAATATGTCCAGGTGAGGCAACGGTTCTGAAAAATATGTCCAGGTGAGGTAACGATTCTGAAAAATATATACAGGTGAGGCAACGATTCTGAAAAATATTTCCAGGTAAGGGAACGATTCTGAAAAATATTACCAGGTGAGGCAACAATTCAAAAAAATATTTCCAGGTGAGGCACCGATTCTGAAAAATATTTTCAGGTGAGTTCACTATTCAGAAAAATATATCCACGTGAGGTAACGATTCTGAAAATTATTTCCAGCTGAGGCAACGATTCTGAAAAATATATCCAGGTGAGGCAACGGTCCTGAAAAATATATCCAGATAAGGCAACGATTCTGAAAAATATTTCCAGGTGAGGCAACGATTCTGAAAAAAATATTTCCAGGTGAGGCAACGATTCTGAAAAATATTTCCAGGTGAGGCAACGATTCTGAAAAATATTTCCAGGTGAGGCAACGATTCTGAAAAATATTTCCAGGTGAGGCAACGGTTCTGAAAAATATTTTCAGGTGAGGCAACAATTCTGAAAAATATTTCCAGGTGAGGCGCAACGATTCTGAAAAATATTTCCAGGTGAGGCAACGATTCTGAAAAATATTTCCAGGTGAGGCAACGATTCTGAAAAATATTTCCAGGTGAGGCAACGATTCTGAAAAACATATCCAGGTGAGGCAACATTTCAGAAAAATATTTCCAGGTGAGGCAACAATTCTAAATAATATTTCCAGGTGAGGCAACGTTTCTGAAAAATATATCCAGATGAGGCCACGATTCTGAAAAATATTTCCAGGTGAGGCAACGATTCTGAAAAATATTTCCAGGTGAGGCAACGATAATGAAAAATATATTCAGGTGAGGCAACGATACTGAAAAATATACCCAGGTGAGGCAACGATTCTGAAAAAAATTTCCAGGTGAGGCAACGATTCTGGAAAATATATCCAGGTAAGGCAACAATTCTGAAAAATATTTCCAGGTGAGGCAACGGTTCTTAAAAATATATCCTGATGAGGTAACGATTTTGAAAAATATTTCCAGGTGAGGCAACGATTCTGAAAAATATTTCCAGGTGAGGCAACGATTATGAAAAATATTTCCAGGTGAGGCAACGGTTCTGAAAAATATATCTAGGTGAGGGAACGATTCTTATTAATATATTCAGGGTGAGGCAACGATTCTGAAAGTATTTCCAGGTGAGGCAACGAAGCTGAATAATATATCCAGGTGAGGCAACGATTCTGAAAAATATTTCCAGGTGAGACACCGATTCTGAATAATATTTCCAGGTGAGGCAACGATTCTGAAAAATATTTCCAGGTGAGGCAACGATTCTGAAAAATATTTCCAGGTGAGGCAACAATTCTGAAAAAAATTTCCAAGTGAGGCAACAATTCTGAAAAATATTTCCAGGTGAGGCGACGATTCTGAAAAATATTGCCAGGTGAGGCAACAATTTTGAAAAATATTTTTAGGTGAGGCAACGATTCTGAAAAATATATTCAGGTGAGGCAACGATTCTGAAAAATATATCCAGGTGAGGCAACAATTCTGAAAAATATTTCCAGGTGAGGCAACGGTTCTGAAAAATATATCCAAGTGAGGCAACGATTCTCAAAAATATTTCTAGGTGAGGCAACGGTTCCGAAAAATATTTCCAGGTGAGGCAACGGTTCTGAAAAATATGTCCAGGTGAGGCAATGGTTCTGAAAAATATGTCCAGGTGAGGTAACGATTCTGAAAAATATATTCAGGTGAGGCAACGATTCTAAAAAATATTTCCAGGTGAGGCAACGATTCTGAAAAAAATATTTCCAGGTGAGGCAACGATTCTGAAAAATATTTCCAGGTGAGGCAACGATTCTGAAAAATATTTCCAGGTGAGGCAACGATTCTGAAAAATATTTCAAGTTGAGGCAACGATTCTGAAAAGTATTTCCAGGTGAGGCAACAATTCTGAAAAATATTTCCAGGTGAGGCAACGGCTCTGAAAAATATATTCAGGTGAGGCAACGGCTCTGAAAAATATATCCAGGTGAGGCAACGGCTCTGAAAAATATATCCAGGTGAGGCAACGGCTCTGAAAAATATATCCAGGTGAGGCAACGGCTCTGAAAAATATATCCAGGTGAGGCAACAATTCTGAAAAATATTTCCAGGTGAGGCAACGGCTCTGAAAAATATATCCAGGTGAGGCAACGATTCTGAAAAATATTTCCAAGTGAGGCAACGATTCTGAAAAATATTTCCAGGTGAGGCAACGATTCTGAAAAATATTTCCAGGTGAGGCAACGATTCTGAAAAATATTTCCAAGTGAGGCAACGATTCTGAAAAATATTTCCAGGTGAGGCAACGATTCTGAAAAATATTTCCAGGTGAGGCAACGATTCTGAAAAATATTTCCAGGTGAGGCAACGATTCTGAAAAATATTTCCAGGTGAGGCAACGATTCTGAAAAATATTTCCAGGTGAGGCAAAGATTCTGAAAAATACTTCCAGGTGAGGCAACGATTCTGAAAAATATTTCCAGGTGAGGCAACGATTCTGAAAAATATTTCCAGGTGAGGCAACGATTCTGAAAAATATTTCCAGGTGAGGCAACGATTCTGAAAAATATTTCCAGGTGAGGCAACGATTCTGAAAAATATTTCCAGGTGAGGCAACGATTCTAAAATATATTTCCAGGTGAGGCAACAATTCTGAAAAATATTTCCAGGTGAGGCAACGGCTCTGAAAAATTTATCCAGGTAGGCAACGATTCTGAAAAATATTTCCAGGTGAGGCAACGATTCTGAAAAATATTTCCAGGTGAGGCAACAATTCTGAAAAATATTTCCAGAGGTGCACACCTAAAAAGTCAACAGTCACAATAAAAAGTAGGTGCACACCTTAAATTCAACAGTCACACTATAAAAAGTAGGTGCACAACTAAAAACTCAACAGTCACACTATAAAAAGTAGGTGCACACCTAATAACTCAACAGTCACACTATAAAAAGTAGGTGCACACCTGAAAACTCAACAGTCACACATAATAAAAAGTAGGTGCACACCTAAAAACTAAACAGTCACACTATAAAAAGTAGGTGCACACCTAAAAACTCAACAGTCACTCTATAAAAAGTAGGTGCACACCTAAAAACTCAACAGTCACTATAAAAAGTAAGTGCACACCTAAAAACTCTACAGTCACACTACAAAAAGTAGGTGCACACCTAAAAACTTAACAGTCACACTATAAAAAGTAGGTACACACCTAAAAACTCAACAGTCACACTATTTAAGGTAGGTGCACACCTAAAAAATCAACAGTCACACTATAAAAAGTAGGTGCACACCTAAACCCTTAACAGTCACTCTATAAAAAGTAGGTGCACACCTAAAAACTCAACAGTCACACTACAAAAAGTAGGTGCACACAAAAAACTTAACAGTCACACTATAAAAAGTAGGTGTACACCTAAAAACCTAACAGTCACACTATAAAAAGTAGGTGTACACCTAAAAACTTAACAGTCACACTATAAAAAGTAGGTGTACACCTAAAAACTTAACAGTCACACTATAAAAAGTAGGAGTACACATAAAAACTTAACAGTCACACTATAAAAAGTAGGAGTACACATAAAAACTTAACATTCACACTATAAAAAGTAGGTGTACACCTAAAAACTTAACAGTCACACTATAAAAAGTAGGTGTACACCTAAAAACTTAATAGTCACACTATAAAAAGTAGGTGTACACCTAAAAACTTAACAGTCACACTATAAAAAGTAGGTGTACACCTAAAAACTTAACAGTCACACTATAAAAAGTAGGTGTACATCTAAAAACTTAACAGTCACACTATAAAAAGTAGTTGTACACCTAAAAACTTAACATTCACATTATAAAAAGTAGGTGTACACCTAAAAACTTAACATTCACACTATAAAAAGTAGGTGTACACCTAAAAACTTAACATTCACACTATAAAAAGTAGGTGTACACCTAAAAACTTAACATTCACACTATAAAATGTAGGTGTACACCTAAAAACTTAACATTTATACTATAAAATGTAGGTGTACAACTAAAAACTTAACAGTCACACTATAAAATGTAGGTGTACACCTAAAAACTTAACAGTCACAATATAAAAAGTAGGTGTACACCTAAAAACTTAACATTCTCACTATTAAAAGTAGGTGTACACCTAAAAACTTAACATTCACACTATTAAAAGTAGGTGTACACCTAAAAACTTAACATTCACACTATAAAAAGTAGGTCTACACCTAAATACTTAACATTCCCACTATAAAAAGTAGGTGTACACCTAAAAACTTAACATACACTATAAAAAGTAGGTGTACACCTAAAAACTTAACAGTCACACTATAAAAAGTAGGTGTACACCTAAAAACTTAACAATCTCACTATAAAAAGTAGGTGTACACCTAAAAACTTAACATTCTCACTATAAAGAGTAGGTGTACACCTAAAAACTTAACATTCTCACTATAAAAAGTAGGTGTACACATAAAAACTTAACAGTCACAATATAAAAGGTAGGTGTACACCTAAAAACTTAACATTCTCACTATAAAAAGTAGGTGTACACCTAAAAACTTAACAGTCACAATATAAAAAGTAGGTGTTCACCTAGAAACTTAACAGTCACACTATAAAAAGTAGGTGTGCACCTAAAAACTTAACTGTCGCACTATAAAAAGTAGGTGTACACCTAAAAACTTAACAGTCACACTATAAAAAGTAGGTGTACACCTAAAAACTTAACATTCACACTATAAAAAGTAGGTGTACACCTAAAAACTTAACAGTCACACTATAAAAAGTAGGTGTACACCTAAAAACTTAACAGTCACACTATAAAAAGTCGGTGTACACCTTAAAACTTTTCAGTCACACTATAAAAAGTAGGTGTACATCTTAAAATTTAACATTCGCACTATAAAAAGTAGGTGTACACCTTAAAACTTAACAGTCACACTATAAAAAGTAGGTGTACACCTTAAAACTTAACAGTCACACTATAAAAAGTAGGTGTACACCTAAAAACTTAACTGTCGCACTATAAAAAGTAGGTGTACACCTAAAAAATTAACATATATTTCCAGGTGAGGCAACAATTCTGAAAAATATTTCCAGGTGAGGCAACGGCTCTGAAAAATTTATCCAGGTAGGCAACGATTCTGAAAAATATTTCCAGGTGAGGCAACGATTCTGAAAAATATTTCCAGGTGAGGCAACAATTCTGAAAAATATTTCCAGAGGTGCACACCTAAAAAGTCAACAGTCACAATAAAAAGTAGGTGCACACCTTAAATTCAACAGTCACACTATAAAAAGTAGGTGCACAACTAAAAACTCAACAGTCACACTATAAAAAGTAGGTGCACACCTAATAACTCAACAGTCACACTATAAAAAGTAGGTGCACACCTGAAAACTCAACAGTCACACATAATAAAAAGTAGGTGCACACCTAAAAACTAAACAGTCACACTATAAAAAGTAGGTGCACACCTAAAAACTCAACAGTCACTCTATAAAAAGTAGGTGCACACCTAAAAACTCAACAGTCACTATAAAAAGTAAGTGCACACCTAAAAACTCTACAGTCACACTACAAAAAGTAGGTGCACACCTAAAAACTTAACAGTCACACTATAAAAAGTAGGTACACACCTAAAAACTCAACAGTCACACTATTTAAAGTAGGTGCACACCTAAAAAATCAACAGTCACACTATAAAAAGTAGGTGCACACCTAAACCCTCAACAGTCACTCTATAAAAAGTAGGTGCACACCTAAAAACTCAACAGTCACACTACAAAAAGTAGGTGCACACAAAAAACTTAACAGTCACACTATAAAAAGTAGGTGTACACCTAAAAACCTAACAGTCACACTATAAAAAGTAGGTGTACACCTAAAAACTTAACAGTCACACTATAAAAAGTAGGAGTACACATAAAAACTTAACAGTCACACTATAAAAAGTAGGAGTACACATAAAAACTTAACATTCACACTATAAAAAGTAGGTGTACACCTAAAAACTTAACAGTCACACTATAAAAAGTAGGTGTACACCTAAAAACTTAATAGTCACACTATAAAAAGTAGGTGTACACCTAAAAACTTAACAGTCACACTATAAAAAGTAGGTGTACACCTAAAAACTTAACAGTCACACTATAAAAAGTAGGTGTACATCTAAAAACTTAACAGTCACACTATAAAAAGTAGTTGTACACCTAAAAACTTAACATTCACATTATAAAAAGTAGGTGTACACCTAAAAACTTAACATTCACACTATAAAAAGTAGGTGTACACCTAAAAACTTAACATTCACACTATAAAAAGTAGGTGTACACCTAAAAACTTAACATTCACACTATAAAATGTAGGTGTACACCTAAAAACTTAACATTTATACTATAAAATGTAGGTGTACAACTAAAAACTTAACAGTCACACTATAAAATGTAGGTGTACACCTAAAAACTTAACAGTCACAATATAAAAAGTAGGTGTACACCTAAAAACTTAACATTCTCACTATTAAAAGTAGGTGTACACCTAAAAACTTAACATTCACACTATTAAAAGTAGGTGTACACCTAAAAACTTAACATTCACACTATAAAAAGTAGGTCTACACCTAAATACTTAACATTCCCACTATAAAAAGTAGGTGTACACCTAAAAACTTAACATACACTATAAAAAGTAGGTGTACACCTAAAAACTTAACAGTCACACTATAAAAAGTAGGTGTACACCTAAAAACTTAACAATCTCACTATAAAAAGTAGGTGTACACCTAAAAACTTAACATTCTCACTATAAAGAGTAGGTGTACACCTAAAAACTTAACATTCTCACTATAAAAAGTAGGTGTACACATAAAAACTTAACAGTCACAATATAAAAGGTAGGTGTACACCTAAAAACTTAACATTCTCACTATAAAAAGTAGGTGTACACCTAAAAACTTAACAGTCACAATATAAAAAGTAGGTGTTCACCTAGAAACTTAACAGTCACACTATAAAAAGTAGGTGTGCACCTAAAAACTTAACTGTCGCACTATAAAAAGTAGGTGTACACCTAAAAACTTAACAGTCACACTATAAAAAGTAGGTGTACACCTAAAAACTTAACATTCACACTATAAAAAGTAGGTGTACACCTAAAAACTTAACAGTCACACTATAAAAAGTAGGTGTACACCTAAAAACTTAACAGTCACACTATAAAAAGTCGGTGTACACCTTAAAACTTTTCAGTCACACTATAAAAAGTAGGTGTACATCTTAAAATTTAACATTCGCACTATAAAAAGTAGGTGTACACCTTGAAACTTAACAGTCACACTATAAAAAGTAGGTGTACACCTTAAAACTTAACAGTCACACTATAAAAAGTAGGTGTACACCTAAAAACTTAACTGTCGCACTATAAAAAGTAGGTGTACACCTAAAAAATTAACATTCACACTATTAAAAGTAGGTGTACACCTAAAACTTAACATTCACACTATTAAAAGTAGGTGTACACCTAAAAACTTAACATTCACACTACTAAAAGTAGGTGTACACCTAAAAACTTAACATTCACACTATTAAAAGTAGGTGTACACCTAAAAAATTAACATTCACACTATTAAAAGTAGGTGTACACCTAAAAACTTAACATTCACACTATTAAAAGTAGGTGTACACCTAAAAACTTAACATTCACACTTTTAAAAGTAGGTGTACACCTAAAAACTTAACATTCTCACTATAAAAAGTAGGTGTACACCTAAAAACTTAACATTCACACTATAAAAAGTAGGTGTACACCTAAAAACTTAACATTCACACTATAAAAAGTAGGTGTACACCTAAAAACTTAACATTCACACTATAAAAAGTAGGTGTACACCTAAAAACTTAACAGTCACACTATAAAAAGTAGGTGTACATCTAAAACCTTAACATTCACACTATAAAAAGTAGGTGTACACCTAAAAACTTAACATTCACACTATAAAAAGAAGGTGTACACCTAAAAACTTAACATTCACGCTATAAAAAGTAGGTGTACACCTAAAAACTTAACAGTCACACTATAAAAAGTAGGTGTACACCTAAAAACTTACCTGTCGCATTATAAAAAGTAGGTGTACACCTAAAAACTTAACAGTCACAATATAAAAAGTAGGTGTACACCTAAAAACTTAACAGTCACACAATAAAAAGTAGGTGTACACCTAAAAACTTGCCTGTCGCACTATAAAAAGTAGGTTTACACCTAAAAATTTAACAGTCACACTATAAAAAGTAGGTGTACACCTTAAAACTTAACAGTCACACTATAAAAAGTAGGTGTACATCTTAAAATTTAACAGTCACACTATAAAAAGTAGGTGTACACCTTAAAACTTAACAGTCACACTATAAAAAGTAGGTGTACACCTTAAAACTTAACAGTCACACTATAAAAAGTAGGTGTACACCTAAAAACTTAACTGTCGCACTATAAAACGTAGGTGTACACCTAAAAACTTAACATTTACACTATAAAAAGTAGTTGTACACCTAAAAACTTAACATTCACACTATAAAAAGTAGGTGTACACCTAAAAACTTAACATTCACACTATAAAAAGTAGGTGTACACCTAAAAACTTAACATTCACACTATAAAAAGTAGGTGTACACCTAAAAACTTACCTGTCGCACTATAAAAAGTAGGTGTACACCTAAAAACTTAACAGTCACAATATAAAAAGTAGGTGTACACCTAAAAACTTATCAGTCACACTATAAAAAGTAGTTGCGCACCCAAAAACTTAACAGTCACACTATAAAAAGTAGGTGTAGACCTAAAAACTAAACAGTCACACTATAAAAAGTAGGTGTACACCTAAAAAATAAACAGTCACACTATAAAAAGTAGGTGTACACCTAAAAACTTATCAGTCACACTATAAAAAGTAGGTGTACACCTAAAAACTTAACAGTCACAATATAAAAAGTAGGTGTACACCTAAAAACTTAACAGTCACCCTATAAAAAGTAGGTGTACACCTAAAAACTTAACTGTCGCACTATAAAAAGTAGGTGTACACCTAAAAACTTAACAATTACACTATAAAAAATAGGTGTACACCTTAAAACTTAACAGTCACACTATAAAAAGTAGGTTTACAACTAAAAACTTAACAGTCACACTATAAAAAGTAGGTGTACACCTTAAAACTTAAAAGTCACACTATAAAAAGTAGGTGTACACCTTAAAACTTAACAGTCACACTATAAAAAGTAGGTGTACATCTTAAAATTTAACAGTCACACTATAAAAAGTAGGTGTACACCTTAAAACTTAACAGTCACACTATAAAAAGTAGGTGTACACCTTAAAACTTAACAGTCACACTATAAAAAGTAGGTGTACACCTAAAAACTTAACTGTCGCACTATAAAAAGTAGGTGTACACCTAAAAACTTAACATTCACACTATAAAAAGTAGGTGTACACCTAAAAACTTAACATTCACACTATAAAAAGTAGGTGTACACCTAAAAACTTACCTGTCGCACTATAAAAAGTAGGTGTACACCTAAAAACTTAACAGTCACAATATAAAAAGTAGGTGTACACCTAAAAACTTATTAGTCACACTATAAAAAGTAGGTGTACATCTTAAAACTTAACAGTCACACTATAAAAAGTAGGTGTACACCTTAAAACTTAACAGTCACACTATAAAAAGTAGGTGTACACCTAAAAACTTAACAGTCACACTATAAAAAGTAGGTGTACACCTTAAAACTTAACAGTCACACTATAAAAAGTAGGTGTACATCTTAAAATTTAACAGTCACACTATAAAAAGTAGGTGTACACCTTAAAACTTAACAGTCACACTATAAAAAGTAGGTGTACACCTTAAAACTTAACAGTCACACTACAAAAAGTAGGTGTACACCTAAAAACTTAACTGTCGCACTATAAAAAGTAGGTGTACACCTAAAAACTTAACATTCACACTATTAAAAGTAGGTGTACACCTAAAAACTTAACATTCACACTATTAAAAATAGGTGTACACCTAAAAACTTAACATTCACACTATTAAAAGTAGGTGTACACCTAAAAACTTAACATTCACACTATTAAAAGTAGGTGTACACCTAAAAACTTAACATTCACACTATTAAAAGTAGGTGTACACCTAAAAACTTAACATTCACACTATAAAAAGTAGGTGTACACCTAAATACTTAACATTCCCACTATAAAAAGTAGGTGTACACCTAAAAACTTAACATACACTATAAAAAGTAGGTGTACACCTAGAAACTTAACAGTCACACTATAAAAAGTAGGTGTACACCTAAAAACTTAACATTCTCACTATAAAAAGTAGGTGTACACCTAAAAACTTAACATTCTCACTATAAAAAGTAGGTGTACACCTAAAAACTTAACATTCTCACTATAAAAAGTAGGTGAACACCTAAAAACTTAACAGTCACAATATAAAAAGTAGGTGTACACCTAAAAACTTAACATTCTCACTATAAAAAGTAGGTGTACACCTAAAAACTTAACAGTCACAATATAAAAAGTAGGTGTACACCTAAAAACTTAACATTCACACTATAAAAAGTAGGTGTACACTTAAAAACTTAACTGTCGCACTATAAAAAGTAGGTGTACACCTAAAAACTTAACAGTCACACTATAAAAAGTAGGTGTACACCCAAAAACTTAACAGTCACACTATAAAAAGTAGGTGTACAAATAAAAACTTAACAGTCACACTATAAAAAGTAGGTGTGCACCTAAAAACTTAACAGTCATACTATAAAAAGTAGGTGTACACCTTAAAACTTAACAGTCACACTATAAAAAGTAGGTGTACATCTTAAAATTTAACAGTCACACTATAAAAAGTAGGTGTACACCTTCAAACTTAACAGTCACACTATAAAAAGTAGGTGTACACCTTAAACTTAACAGTCACACTATAAAAAGTAGGTGTACACCTAAAAACTTAACTGTCGCACTATAAAAAGTAGGTGTACACCTAAAAACCTAACAGTCACACTATAAAAAGTAGGTGTACACCTAAAAACTTAACAGTCACACTATAAAAAGTAGGTGTACACCTAAAAACTTAACAGTCACAATATAAAAAGTAGTTGTACACCTAAAAACTTAACAGTCACACTATAGAAAGTAGGTGTACACCTAAAAACTTAACTGTCGCACTATAAAAAGTAGGTGTACACCTAAAAACTTAACAGTCACACTATAAAAAGTAGGTGTACACCTAAAAACTTATCAGTCACACTATAAAAAGTAGGTGTACACCTAAAAACTTAACAGTCACACTATAAAAAGTAGGTGTACACCAAAAAAATAAACAGTCACACTATAAAAAGTAGGTGTACACCTGAAAACTTAACAGTCACACTATAAAAAGTAGGTGTACACCTAAAAACTTAACAGTCACACTATAAAAAGTAGGTGTATACCTAAAAACTTAACAGTCACACTATAAAAAGTAGGTGTACATCTAAAAACTTAACAGTCACACTATAAAAAGTAGCTGTACACCTAAAAACTTAACATTCACACTATAAAAAGTAGGTGTACACCTAAAAACTTAACATTCACACTATAAAAAGTAGGTGTACACCTAAAAACTTAACATACACTATAAAAAGTAGGTGTACACCTAAAAACTTAACATTCTCACTATAAAAAGTAGGTGTACACCTAAAAACTTAACATTCACACTATAAAAAGTAGGTGTACACCTAAATACTTAACATTCCCACTATAAAAAGTAGGTGTACACCTAAAAACTTAACATACACTATAAAAAGTAGGTGTACACCTAAAAACTTAACAGTCACACTATAAAAAGTAGGTGTACACCTAAAAACTTAACAGTCACAATATAAAAAGTAGGTGTACACCTAAAAACTTAACAGTCACAATATAAAAAGTAGGTGTACACCTAAAAACTTAACAGTCACAATATAAAAAGTAGGTGTACACCTAAAAACTTAACAGTCACAATATAAAAAGTAGGTGTACACCTAAAAACTTAACATTCTCACTATAAAAAGTAGGTGTACACCCAAAAACTCAACAGTCACAATATAAAAAGTAGGTGTACACCTAAAAACTTAACAGTCACACTATAAAAAGTAGGTGTACACCTAAAAACTTAACTGTCGCACTATAAAAAGTAGGTGTACACCTAAAAACTTAACATTCACACTATTAAAAGTAGGTGTACACCTAAAAACTTAACAGTCACACTATAAAAAGTAGGTGTACACCTAAAAACTTAACATTCACACTATTAAAAGTAGGTGTACACCTAAAAACTTAACATTCACACTATAAAAAGTAGGTGTACACCTAAATACTTAACATTCCCACTATAAAAAGTAGGTGTACACCTAAAAACTTAACATTCACACTATTAAAAGTAGGTGTACACCCAAAAACTTAACATTCACACTATAAAAAGTAGGTCTACACCTAAATACTTAACATTCCCACTATAAAAAGTAGGTGTACACCTAAAAACTTAACAGTCACAATATAAAAAGTAGGTGTACACCTAAAAACTTAACATTCTCACTATAAAAAGTAGGTGTACACCCAAAAACTCAACAGTCACAATATAAAAAGTAGGTGTACACCTAAAAACTTAACAGTCACACTATAAAAAGTAGGTGTACACCTGAAAACTTAACAGTCACACTATAAAAAGTAGGTGTACACCTAAAAACTTAACAGTCACACTATAAAAAGTAGGTGTATACCTAAAAACTTAACAGTCACACTATAAAAAGTAGGTGTACATCTAAAAACTTAACAGTCACACTATAAAAAGTAGCTGTACACCTAAAAACTTAACATTCACACTATAAAAAGTAGGTGTACACCTAAAAACTTAACAGTCACACTATAAAAAGTAGGAGTACACATAAAAACTTAACAGTCACACTATAAAAAGTAGGAGTACACATAAAAACTTAACATTCACACTATAAAAAGTAGGTGTACACCTAAAAACTTAACAGTCACACTATAAAAAGTAGGTGTACACCTAAAAACTTAATAGTCACACTATAAAAAGTAGGTGTACACCTAAAAACTTAACAGTCACACTATAAAAAGTAGGTGTACACCTAAAAACTTAACAGTCACACTATAAAAAGTAGGTGTACATCTAAAAACTTAACAGTCACACTATAAAAAGTAGTTGTACCCCTAAAAACTTAACATTCACATTATAAAAAGTAGGTGTACACCTAAAAACTTAACATTCACACTATAAAAAGTAGGTGTACACCTAAAAACTTAACATTCACACTATAAAAAGTAGGTGTACACCTAAAAACTTAACATTCACACTATAAAATGTAGGTGTACACCTAAAAACTTAACATTTACACTATAAAATGTAGGTGTACAACTAAAAACTTAACAGTCACACTATAAAATGTAGGTGTACACCTAAAAACTTAACAGTCACAATATAAAAAGTAGGTGTACACCTAAAAACTTAACATTCTCACTATTAAAAGTAGGTGTACACCTAAAAACTTAACATTCACACTATTAAAAGTAGGTGTACACCTAAAAACTTAACATTCACACTATAAAAAGTAGGTCTACACCTAAATACTTAACATTCCCACTATAAAAAGTAGGTGTACACCTAAAAACTTAACATACACTATAAAAAGTAGGTGTACACCTAAAAACTTAACAGTCACACTATAAAAAGTAGGTGTACACCTAAAAACTTAACAATCTCACTATAAAAAGTAGGTGTACACCTAAAAACTTAACATTCTCACTATAAAAAGTAGGTGTACACCTAAAAACTTAACATTCTCACTATAAAAAGTAGGTGTACACATAAAAACTTAACAGTCACAATATAAAAGGTAGGTGTACACCTAAAAACTTAACATTCTCACTATAAAAAGTAGGTGTACACCTAAAAACTTAACAGTCACAATATAAAAAGTATGTGTTCACCTAGAAACTTAACAGTCACACTATAAAAAGTAGGTGTGCACCTAAAAACTTAACTGTCGCACTATAAAAAGTAGGTGTACACCTAAAAACTTAACAGTCACACTATAAAAAGTAGGTGTACACCTAAAAACTTAACATTCACACTATAAAAAGTAGGTGTACACCTAAAAACTTAACAGTCACACTATAAAAAGTAGGTGTACACCTAAAAACTTAACAGTCACACTATAAAAAGTCGGTGTACACCTTAAAACTTAACAGTCACACTATAAAAAGTAGGTGTACATCTTAAAATTTAACATTCGCACTATAAAAAGTAGGTGTACACCTTAAAACTTAACAGTCACACTATAAAAAGTAGGTGTACACCTTAAAACTTAACAGTCACACTATAAAAAGTAGGTGTACACCTAAAAACTTAACTGTCGCACTATAAAAAGTAGGTGTACACCTAAAAAATTAACATTCACACTATTAAAAGTAGGTGTACACCTAAAACTTAACATTCACACTATTAAAAGTAGGTGTACACCTAAAAACTTAACATTCACACTACTAAAAGTAGGTGTACACCTAAAAACTTAACATTCACACTATTAAAAGTAGGTGTACACCTAAAAAATTAACATTCACACTATTAAAAGTAGGTGTACACCTAAAAACTTAACATTCACACTATTAAAAGTAGGTGTACACCTAAAAACTTAACATTCACACTTTTAAAAGTAGGTGTACACCTAAAAACTTAACATTCTCACTATAAAAATTAGGTGTACACCTAAAAACTTAACATTCACACTATAAAAAGTAGGTGTACACCTAAAAACTTAACATTTACACTATAAAAAGTAGGTGTACACCTAAAAACTTAACATTCACACTATAAAAAGTAGGTGTACACCTAAAAACTTAACAGTCACACTATAAAAAGTAGGTGTACATCTAAAACCTTAACATTCACACTATAAAAAGTAGGTGTACACCTAAAAACTTAACATTCACACTATAAAAAGAAGGTGTACACCTAAAAACTTAACATTCACGCTATAAAAAGTAGGTGTACACTTTAAAACTTAACAGTCACACTATAAAAAGTAGGTGTACACCTAAAAACTTACCTGTCGCATTATAAAAAGTAGGTGTACACCTAAAAACTTAACAGTCACAATATAAAAAGTAGGTGTACACCTAAAAACTTAACAGTCACACAATAAAAAGTAGGTGTACACCTAAAAACTTGCCTGTCGCACTATAAAAAGTAGGTGTACACCTAAAAATTTAACAGTCACACTATAAAAAGTAGGTGTACACCTTAAAACTTAACAGTCACACTATAAAAAGTAGGTGTACATCTTAAAATTTAACAGTCACACTATAAAAAGTAGGTGTACACCTTAAAACTTAACAGTCACACTATAAAAAGTAGGTGTACACCTTAAAACTTAACAGTCACACTATAAAAAGTAGGTGTACACCTAAAAACTTAACTGTCGCACTATAAAACGTAGGTGTACACCTAAAAACTTAACATTTACACTATAAAAAGTAGGTGTACACCTAAAAACTTAACATTCACACTATAAAAAGTAGGTGTACACCTAAAAACTTAACATTCACACTATAAAAAGTAGGTGTACACCTAAAAACTTAACATTCACACTATAAAAAGTAGGTGTACACCTAAAAACTTACCTGTCGCACTATAAAAAGTAGGTGTACACCTAAAAACTTAACAGTCACAATATAAAAAGTAGGTGTACACCTAAAAACTTATCAGTCACACTATAAAAAGTAGGTGCGCACCTAAAAACTTAACAGTCACACTATAAAAAGTAGGTGTAGACCTAAAAACTAAACAGTCACACTATAAAAAGTAGGTGTACACCTAAAAAGTAAACAGTCACACTATAAAAAGTAGGTGTACACCTAAAAACTTAACATTCACACTATTAAAAGTAGGTGTACACCTAAAAACTTAACATTCACACTTTTAAAAGTAGGTGTACACCTAAAAACTTAACATTCTCACTATAAAAAGTAGGTGTACACCTAAAAACTTAACATTCACACTATAAAAAGTAGGTGTACACCTAAAAACTTAACATTCACACTATAAAAAGTAGGTGTACACCTTAAAACTTAACAGTCACACTATAAAAAGTAGGTGTACACCTAAAAACTTAACTGTCGCACTATAAAACGTAGGTGTACACCTAAAAACTTAACATTTACACTATAAAAAGTAGGTGTACACCTAAAAACTTAACATTCACACTATAAAAAGTAGGTGTACACCTAAAAACTTAACATTCACACTATAAAAAGTAGGTGTACACCTAAAAACTTAACATTCACACTATAAAAAGTAGGTGTACACCTAAAAACTTACCTGTCGCACTATAAAAAGTAGGTGTACACCTAAAAACTTAACAGTCACAATATAAAAAGTAGGTGTACACCTAAAAACTTATCAGTCACACTATAAAAAGTAGGTGCGCACCTAAAAACTTAACAGTCACACTATAAAAAGTAGGTGTAGACCTAAAAACTAAACAGTCACACTATAAAAAGTAGGTGTACACCTAAAAAGTAAACAGTCACACTATAAAAAGTAGGTGTACACCTAAAAAGTAAACAGTCACACTATAAAAAGTAGGTGTACACCTAAAAACTTAACATTCACACTATTAAAAGTAGGTGTACACCTAAAAACTTAACATTCACACTTTTAAAAGTAGGTGTACACCTAAAAACTTAACATTCACACTATAAAAAGTAGGTGTACACCTAAAAACTTAACATTCACACTATAAAAAGTAGGTGTACACCTAAAAACTTAACATTCACACTATAAAAAGTAGGTGTACACCTAAAAACTTAACAGTCACACTATAAAAAGTAGGTGTACATCTAAAACCTTAACATTCACACTATAAAAAGTAGGTGTACACCTAAAAACTTAACATTCACACTATAAAAAGAAGGTGTACACCCAAAAACTTAACATTCACGCTATAAAAAGTAGGTGTACACCTAAAAACTTAACAGTCACACTATAAAAAGTAGATGTACACCTAAAAACTTACCTGTCGCATTATAAAAAGTAGGTGTACACCTAAAAACTTAACAGTCACAATATAAAAAGTAGGTGTACACCTAAAAACTTAACAGTCACACAATAAAAAGTAGGTGTACACCTAAAAACTTGCCTGTCGCACTATAAAAAGTAGGTGTACACCTTAAAACTTAACAGTCACACTATAAAAATTAGGTGTACACCTTAAAACTTAACAGTCACACTATAAAAAGTAAGTGGACACCTAAAAACTTAACTGTCGCACTATAAAACGTAGGTGTACACCTAAAAACTTAACATTTACACTATAAAAAGTAGGTGTACACCTAAAAACTTAACATTCACACTATAAAAAGTAGGTGTACACCTAAAAACTTAACATTCACACTATAAAAAGTAGGTGTACACCTAAAAACTTAACATTCACACTATAAAAAGTAGGTGTACACCTAAAAACTTACCTGTCGCACTATAAAAAGTAGGTGTACACCTAAAAACTTAACAGTCACAATATAAAAAGTAGGTGTACACCTAAAAACTTATCAGTCACACTATAAAAAGTAGGTGCGCACCTAAAAACTTAACAGTCACACTATAAAAAGTAGGTGTACACCTAAAAACTAAACAGTCACACTATAAAAAGTAGGTGTACACCTAAAAACTTATCAGTCACACTATAAAAAGTAGGTGTACACCTAAAAACTTAACAGTCACAATATAAAAAGTAGGTGTACACCTAAAAACTTAACAGTCACCCTATAAAAAGTAGGTGTACACCTAAAAACTTAACTGTCGCACTATAAAAAGTAGGTGTACACCTAAAAACTTAACAGTCACACTATAAAAAGTAGGTGTACATCTTAAAATTTAACAGTCACACTATAAAAAGTAGGTGTACACCTTAAAACTTAACAGTCACACTATAAAAAGTAGGTGTACACCTTAAAACTTAACAGTCACACTATAAAAAGTAGGTGTACACCTAAAAACTTAACTGTCGCACTATAAAAAGTAGGTGTACACCTAAAAACTTAACATTCACACTATAAAAAGTAGGTGTACACCTAAAAGTTTACCTGTCGCACTATAAAAAGTAGGTGTACACCTAAAAACTTAACAGTCACAATATAAAAAGTAGGTGTACACCTAAAAACTTATCAGTCACACTATAAAAAGTAGGTGTACACCTTAAAACTTTACAGTCACACTATAAAAAGTAGGTGTACACCTTAAAACTTAACAGTCACACTATAAAAAGTAGGTGTACACCTAAAAACTTAACAGTCACACTATAAAAAGTAAGTGTACACCTAAAAACTTAACAGTCACACTATAAAAAGTAGGTGTACATCTTAAAATTTAACAGTCACACTATAAAAAGTAGGTGTACACCTTAAAACTTAACAGTCACACTATAAAAAGTAGGTGTACACCTTAAAACTTAACAGTCACACTACAAAAAGTAGGTGTACTCCTAAAAACTTAACCGTCGCACTATAAAAAGTAGGTGTACACCTAAAAACTTAACATTCACACTATTAAAAGTAGGTGTACACCTAAAAACTTAACATTCACACTATTAAAAATAGGTGTACACCTAAAAACTTAACATTCACACTATTAAAAGTAGGTGTACACCTAAAAACTTAACATTCACACTATTAAAAGTAGGTGTACACCTAAAAACTTAACATTCACACTATTAAAAGTAGGTGTACACCTAAAAACTTAACATTCACACTATAAAAAGTAGGTGAACACCAAAAAAACTTAACAATCACACTATAAAAAGTAGGTGTACACCAAAAAAACTTAACAATCACACTATAAAAAGTAGGTGTACACCAAAAAAACTTAACAATCACACTATAAAAAGTAGGTGTACACCAAAAAAACTTAACAATCACACTATAAAAAGTAGGTGTACACCAAAAAAACTTAACAATCACACTATAAAAAGTAGGTGTACACCAAAAAAACTTAACAATCACACTATAAAAAGTAGGTGTACACCAAAAAAAACTTAACAATCACACTATAAAAAGTAGGTGTACACCAAAAAAACTTAACAATCACACTATAAAAAGTAGGTGTACACCAAAAAAACTTAACAATCACACTATAAAAAGTAGGTGTACACCAAAAAAACTTAACAATCACACTATAAAAAGTAGGTGTACACCAAAAAAACTTAACAATCACACTATAAAAAGTAGGTGTACACCAAAAAAACTTAACAATCACACTATAAAAAGTAGGTGTACACCAAAAAAACTTAACAATCACACTATAAAAAGTAGGTGTACACCAAAAAAACTTAACAATCACACTATAAAAAGTAGGTGTACACCAAAAAAACTTAACAATCACACTATAAAAAGTAGGTGTACACCAAAAAAACTTAACAATCACACTATAAAAAGTAGGTGTACACCAAAAAAACTTAACAATCACACTATAAAAAGTAGGTGTACACCAAAAAAACTTAACAATCACACTATAAAAAGTAGGTGTACACCAAAAAAACTTAACAATCACACTATAAAAAGTAGGTGTACACCAAAAAAACTTAACAATCACACTATAAAAAGTAGGTGTACACCAAAAAAACTTAACAATCACACTATAAAAAGTAGGTGTACACCAAAAAAACTTAACAATCACACTATAAAAAGTAGGTGTACACCAAAAAAACTTAACAATCACACTATAAAAAGTAGGTGTACACCAAAAAAACTTAACAATCACACTATAAAAAGTAGGTGTACACCAAAAAAACTTAACAATCACACTATAAAAAGTAGGTGTACACCAAAAAAACTTAACAATCACACTATAAAAAGTAGGTGTACACCAAAAAAACTTAACAATCACACTATAAAAAGTAGGTGTACACCAAAAAAACTTAACAATCACACTATAAAAAGTAGGTGTACACCAAAAAAACTTAACAATCACACTATAAAAAGTAGGTGTACACCAAAAAAACTTAACAATCACACTATAAAAAGTAGGTGTACACCAAAAAAACTTAACAATCACACTATAAAAAGTAGGTGTACACCAAAAAAACTTAACAATCACACTATAAAAAGTAGGTGTACACCAAAAAAACTTAACAATCACACTATAAAAAGTAGGTGTACACCAAAAAAACTTAACAATCACACTATAAAAAGTAGGTGTACACCAAAAAAACTTAACAATCACACTATAAAAAGTAGGTGTACACCAAAAAAACTTAACAATCACACTATAAAAAGTAGGTGTACACCAAAAAAACTTAACAATCACACTATAAAAAGTAGGTGTACACCAAAAAAACTTAACAATCACACTATAAAAAGTAGGTGTACACCAAAAAAACTTAACAATCACACTATAAAAAGTAGGTGTACACCAAAAAAACTTAACAATCACACTATAAAAAGTAGGTGTACACCAAAAAAACTTAACAATCACACTATAAAAAGTAGGTGTACACCAAAAAAACTTAACAATCACACTATAAAAAGTAGGTGTACACCAAAAAAACTTAACAATCACACTATAAAAAGTAGGTGTACACCAAAAAAACTTAACAATCACACTATAAAAAGTAGGTGTACACCAAAAAAACTTAACAATCACACTATAAAAAGTAGGTGTACACCAAAAAACTTAACAATCACACTATAAAAAGTAGGTGTACACCAAAAAACTTAACAATCACACTATAAAAAGTAGGTGTACACCAAAAAACTTAACAATCACACTATAAAAAGTAGGTGTACACCAAAAAACTTAACAATCACACTATAAAAAGTAGGTGTACACCAAAAAACTTAACAATCACACTATAAAAAGTAGGTGTACACCAAAAAAACTTAACAATCACACTATAAAAAGTAGGTGTACACCAAAAAACTTAACAATCACACTATAAAAAGTAGGTGTACACCAAAAAACTTAACAATCACACTATAAAAAGTAGGTGTACACCAAAAAACTTAACAATCACACTATAAAAAGTAGGTGTACTCCTAAGAAATTAACAATCATACTATAAAAGTAGGTGTACACCTGAAAACTTAACAATCACACTATAAAAAGTAGGTGTACACCTGAAAACTTAACAATCACACTATAAAAAGTAGGTGTACACCCAAAAACTTAACAATCACACTATAAAAAGTAGGTGTACACCTAAAAACTTAACAACCACACTATAAATAGTAGGTGTACACCTAAAAACTTAACAATCACACTATAAAAAGTAGGTGTACACCTAAAAACTTAACAATCACACTATAAAAAGTAGGTTTACACCTAAAAACTTAACAATCACACTTTAAAAAGTAGGTGTACATCTAAAAACTTAACAATCACACTATAAAAAGTAGGTGTTCACCTAAAAACTTAACAATCACACTATAAAAAGTAGGTGTACACCTAAAAACTTAACAATCACACTATAAAAAGTAGGTGTACACCTAAAAACTTAACAATCACACTATAAAAAGTAGGTGTACACCTAAAAACTTAACAATCACACTATAAAAAGTAGGTGTACACCTGAGAAATTAACAATCACACTATAAAAAGTAGGTGTACACCTGAGAAATTACCAATCACACTATAAAAAGTAGGTGTACACCTAAGAAATTAACAATCACACTATAAAAAGTAGGTGTACACCTGACAAATTAACAATCAAACTATAAAAAGTAGGTGTACACCTGAGAAATTAACAATCACACTATAAAAAGTAGGTGTACACCTAAAAACTTAACAATCACACTATAAAAAGTAGGTGTACACCTAAAAACTTAACAATCACACTATAAAAAGTAGGTGTACACCTAAAAACTTAACAATCACACTATAAAAAGTAGGTGTACACCTAAAAACTTAACAATCACACTATAAAAAGTAGGTGTACACCTAAAAACTTAACAATCACACTATAAAAAGTAGGTGTACACCTAAAAACTTAACAATCACACTATAAAAAGTAGGTGTACACCTAAAAACTTAACAATCACACTATAAAAAGTAGGTGTACACCTAAAAACTTAACAATCACACTATAAAAAATAGGTGTACACCTAAAAACTGAACAATCACACTATAAAAAGTAGGTGTACACCTAAAAACTGAACAATCACACTATAAAAAATAGGTGTACACCTAAAAACTTAACAATCACACTATAAAAAGTAGGTGTACACCTAAAAACCTAACAATCACACTATAAAAAGTAGGTGTACACCTAAAAACTTAACAATCACACTATAAAAAGTAGGTGTACACCTGAAAACTTAACAATCACACTATAAAAAGTAGGTGTACACCTAAAAACTTAACAATCACACTATAAAAAGTAGGTGTACACCTAAAAACTTAACAATCTCACTATAAAAAGTAGGTGTACACCTGAGAAATTAACAATCACACTATAAAAAGTAGGTGTACACCTAAAAACTTAACAATCACACTATAAAAAGTATGTGTACACCTAAAAACTTAACAATCACACTATAAAAAGTAGGTGTACACCTAAAAACTTAACAATCACACTATAAAAAGTAGGTATACACCTAAAAACTTAACAATCACACTATAAAAAGTAGGTGTACACCTAAAAACTTAACAATCACACTATAAAAAGTAGGTGTACACCTAAAAACTTAACAATCACACTATAAAAAGTAGGTGTACACCTAAAAACTTAACAAATACACTATAAAAAGTAGGTGTACACCTAAAAACTTAACAATCACACTATAAAAAGTAGGTGTACACCTAAAAACTTAACAATCACACTATAAAAAGTAGGTGTACACCTAAAAACTTAACAAAGCGCACTCTTCAAAAATACACAAAAAAGCGCACTATTCAAAAATACACAAAAAAGTGCACTCTTCAAAAATACACAAAAAAGCGCACTCTTCAAAAATACACAAAAAAGCGCACTCTTCAAAAATACACAAAAAAGCGCACTCTTCAAAAATACACAAAAAAGCGCACTCTTCAAAAATACACAAAAAAGCGCACTCTTCAAAAATACACAAAAAAGCGCACTCTTCAAAAATACACAAAAAAGCGCACTCTTCAAAAATACACAAAAAAGCGCACTCTTCAAAAATACACAAAAAAGCGCACTCTTCAAAAATACACAAAAAAGCGCACTCTTCAAAAATACACAAAAAAGCGCACTCTTCAAAAATACACAAAAAAGCGCATTCTTCAAAAATACACAAAAAAGCGCACTCTTCAAAAATACACAAAAAAGCGCACTCTTCAAAAATACACAAAAAAGCGCACTCTTCAAAAATACACAAAAATGCGCACTCTTCAAAAATACACAAAAAAGCGCACTCTTCAAAAATACACAAAAAAGCGCACTCTTCAAAAATACACAAAAAAGCGCACTCTTCAAAAATACACAAAAAAGCGCACTCTTCAAAAATACACAAAAAAGCGCACTCTTCAAAAATACACAAAAAAGCGCACTCTTCAAAAATACACAAAAGAGCGCACCCTTCAAAAATACACAAAAGAGCGCACTCTTCAAAAATACACAAAAAAGCGCACTCTTCAAAAATACACAAAAGAGCGCACTCTTCAAAAATACACAAAAAAACGCACTCTTCAAAAATACACAAAAAAGCGCACTCTTCAAAAATACACAAAAAAGCGCACTCTTCAAAAATACACAAAAAAGCGCACTCTTCAAAAATACACAAAAAAGCGCACTCTTCAAAAATACACAAAAAAGCGCACTCTTCAAAAATACACAAAAAAGCGCACTCTTCAAAAATACACAAAAAAGCGCACTCTTCAAAAATACACAAAAAAGCGCACTCTTCAAAAATACACAAAAAAGCGCACTCTTCAAAAATACACAAAAAAGCGCACTCTTCAAAAATACACAAAAAAGCGCACTCTTCAAAAATACACAAAAAAGCGCACTCTTCAAAAATACACAAAAAAGCGCACTCTTCAAAAATACACAAAAAAGCGCACTCTTCAAAAATACACAAAAAAGCGCACTCTTCAAAAATACACAAAAAGGCGCACTCTTCAAAAATACACAAAATGGCGCACTCTTCAAAAATACACAAAAAGGCGCACTCTTCAAAAATACACAAAAAAGCGCACTCTTCAAAAATACACAAAAAAGCGCACTCTTCAAAAATACACAAAAAAGCGCACTCTTCAAAAATACACAAAAAAGCGCACTCTTCAAAAATACACAAAAAAGCGCACTCTTCAAAAATACACAAAAAGGCGCACTCTTCAAAAATACACAAAAATACGCAAAAATACGCAAAAGGACGCAACCTAAAAATACACAAAAATACGCAAAAATACGCAAAAGGACGCAACCTAAAAATACACAAAAATACGCAAAAATACGCAAAAGGACGCAACCTAAAAATACACAAAAATACGCAAAAATACGCAAAAGGACGCAACCTAAAAATACACAAAAATACGCAAAAATATGCAAAAGGACGCAACCTAAAAATACACAAAAATACGCAAAAATACGCAAAAGGACGCAACCTAAAAATACACAAAAATACGCAAAAATACGCAAAAGGACGCAACCTAAAAATACACAAAAATACGCAAAAATACGCAAAAGGACGCAACCTAAAAATACACAAAAATACGCAAAAATACGCAAAAGGACGCAACCTAAAAATACACAAAAATACGCAAAAATACGCAAAAGGACGCAACCTAAAAATACACAAAAATACGCAAAAATACGCAAAAGGACGCAACCTAAAAATACACAAAAATACGCAAAAATACGCAAAAGGACGCAACCTAAAAATACACAAAAATACGCAAAAATACGCAAAAGGACGCAACCTAAAAATACACAAAAATACGCAAAAATACGCAAAAGGACGCAACCTAAAAATACACAAAAATACGCAAAAATACGCAAAAGGACGCAACCTAAAAATACACAAAAATACGCAAAAATACGCAAAAGGACGCAACCTAAAAATACACAAAAATACGCAAAAATACGCAAAAGGACGCAACCTAAAAATACACAAAAATACGCAAAAATACGCAAAAGGACGCAACCTAAAAATACACAAAAATACGCAAAAATACGCAAAAGGACGCAACCTAAAAATACACAAAAATACGCAAAAATACGCAAAAGGACGCAACCTAAAAATACACAAAAATACGCAAAAATACGCAAAAGGACGCAACCTAAAAATACACAAAAATACGCAAAAATACGCAAAAGGACGCAACCTAAAAATACACAAAAATACGCAAAAATACGCAAAAGGACGCAACCTAAAAATACACAAAAATACGCAAAAATACGCAAAAGGACGCAACCTAAAAATACACAAAAATACGCAAAAATACGCAAAAGGACGCAACCTAAAAATACACAAAAATACGCAAAAATACGCAAAAGGACGCAACCTAAAAATACACAAAAATACGCAAAAATACGCAAAAGGACGCAACCTAAAAATACACAAAAATACGCAAAAATACGCAAAAGGACGCAACCTAAAAATATACAAAAATACGCAAAAATACGCAAAAGGACGCAACCTAAAAATACACAAAAATACGCAAAAATACGCAAAAGGACGCGACCTAAAAATACACAAAAATACGCAAAAATACGCAAAAGGACGCAACCTAAAAATACACAAAAATACGCAAAAATACGCAAAAGGACGCAACCTAAAAATACACAAAAATACGCAAAAATACGCAAAAGGACGCAACCTAAAAATACACAAAAATACGCAAAAATACGCAAAAGGACGCAACCTAAAAATACACAAAAATACGCAAAAATACGCAAAAGGACGCAACCTAAAAATACACAAAAATACGCAAAAATACGCAAAAGGACGCAACCTAAAAATACACAAAAA